>ML778110.1:1247101-1269649 GCA_009831015.1 Picea engelmannii | reverse complement strand
ACTAAGGTAGCTAATGTGTGTGCCCAAGGCGTAGGGACTGTATATGAGAGGCGAATTAATTGATAAAATTTTATTTCAATACAGTACATACGATATATATAATTTCAAATATAATTACGATATATATAATTTCTGCAGTCGAAACGTTACACATACGATATATATAATTTCAAATAAACATATAAAGAATTACCTCAAAACTGCTCGGCGACCCTCGGCGTCCCTTGGCCCTCTCGGCAACCCTCGGCGACCCTCGGCGAACTCTCGGCGACCCTCGGCGACCCTCGACGAACTCTCGGCGACCCTCGGCGACCCTCGGCGAATTCGCTACAGAGCTCTCTACACAGAGCCTCACGATAACAAGTTTCTAAACATCGCAACTCGATGTGTGGCAATTATATAGAACATCTTTCGGCCGAAATTTGTTTCGGCCGAAAACTTATTCGGCCGAAAGATTATTCGGCCGAACAAGTTTTCGGCCGAAAAAACATTGCCGGAAAAAAATTATCCAGCCGACCAAATTTCTACACGCAAATCGAGGGCCCGGTTATGGCTCCGTTCGATTTGACGTTTATATTTTCGGCCGAACAATAGTTCGGCCGAAAATAATTTCTTTCGGCCGAAAAAATCATTTATTTCGGCCGAAAAGCGTTTTTTGGAAAATTTGGAGACCCGATTGTCACGAAAGTGTAACCCACCTTCGTGATTTCACCCATGAAGCAATCGCAAAAGTCACCCAGCATGTGCCATCCCTTGTCACCCCGGAGCAAAATGCCTCCCTTCTCCGGCCAATAACAATAGAGGAATTAGACCAGGCACTCTAGGAGACCCCTAAGGATAAGGCTCCAGGCCCAGATGGATTCACAAGCGACTTCTTCCACCATTGCTGGCAACTAATCCGAACAAAAGTATGGGAAATTATAGAAGATTCTCGAGCCACCGGCCAGATCCTTCAAGCTCTCAATGCCACCTTCATAACCTTAATTCCCAAAGAGGGGTAGGCACACCACCCCAAGCAGTTCAGGCCGATAGCGCTGTGCAACGTCATTTACAAGCTTCTGACAAAAGTGATAGCCAGGAGACTCAAGCCCGTCTTACCTTCAATAATATCCCCAGAGAAATCGGGCTATGTTGAGGGTAGACAAATCTTAGACAGTGTAATCCTTGCCCATGAGATGATCTACTCTCTACAGAATACCAAGGCCCCAGGTATGCTCCTCAAATTAGACCTCTCTAAAGCTTTTGACAAGATTAACTGGGAATACATGCGAGCAATGCTCCTAGATTTTGTCTTTGACCAGTGCTAGGTAACCTAGATTATGAATCTAACCTCTTCGGCCTTCTTCTCTCTTCTCATCAATGGAGTCCCATCAAAGCCCTTCTCTCCCTCCAGAGGAATCAGGCAGGGAGATCCCCTATCCCCTTTCCTGTTCATTATTATGGCCGAGCGCCTTAGTAGATCTATCCATGCAGCAATTGAAAGAAAACTTCTAACAAGTCTTCCCCTGCATGGCATTTCCCCTCCTATCTCGCATAGGCAGTTTGTTGACGACACCCTTCTGATGGGTAGCCCCACAGTTAGGGAAGCTAGCTCCCTTTCAGACATCCTTCAAACCTTCTCGGACGCTTCGGGGCTGGAATGCAACAAGGATAAATCCGAAATATTCTTCTTTAACACTCCCATTCCGGTCCAGCGCCACATCTTTGGCCTCCTTGGCTTTAACAGAAGCTCCCTTTCGTCCAAATACCTTGGCATCCCCCTGATCGACAACACGCTCCGAAACTCCTCTTGGGAGCATCTCCTGTTCTCCTTCTCCAAAAGGCTTTCCTCTTAGACCTATCGAGCTCTAAACCTACCCAGTCACCTCATTCTACTCCAAGCCGTCCTCCAGGCCCTCCCAATCTACTCCTTCTCTGCTTTGGCTACTCCGAGGTTTGTTCTTACCACTATTAAAAACCTGCAAAGAAACTTCATCTGGCAAGACTTTAACACAGGAAAGAAAATAGCATTGGTCAGTTGGGACAAACTTTGTTGACCCAAGGAGCAAGGCGGCTTGGGTTTGAGAGACCCCTTCATCATGAACAAGGTGTTAAGTGCCAAAATTTGGTGGCACTGGCTAAAAAGCCTGAAGGACCTCTGGGCCCGACTCTAGAGGAAGAAATATGCTCCAAATGTGGCATAAAAGAACCTCATCCACTGGAATGAGGATAACCTGAGCTCCTTAATATGGACAACAGCCAGGCAGAATCGAAAACTGGTAACTGAGCACACCTTCTGGGAAATCAGGAATGGGAAAACGACCCTCTTTTGGCAAGATTCCTGGAAACAATGGCCGGTTCTGAGCAAGGAGGAATGGGCCCATGACATCTGTGCTCAAACCACACGGGCAGGCCCGACAAAAGTAGTTGACTATTGGTAGGACGATCCCTGGGAAGACACGTGGGACCAGTGGCACCTAGACGGGGAAAGCATTGAGCTGGAACCAGGCGTGGATCTAGCTCCTTGGCATGAAGAGATGACAAAATGAAATATTCCCAAATTAGAAAGAGAGGACATCCTAAGGTGGGGACACAAACCGCGAGGAACCTTCAACACTCGGGAAGCTTACCAGCTCAAAGCACAAGCAGACCCTGTCTCTAACATGAAATTGTGGCACAAGCTCTGGAACCTTAAGCACTGGCCAAAAATCACCCTTTTCCTCTGGTTAGTCACTCACTCCAGCATCCTAACATGGGATAACCTTTCGAAAAGGGGATTCATTGGTCCCTCCATATGCTTACTCTGTGGAGAGGCAGAGGAAACAATGAACCATCTCCTCAACTCCTGCAATTATACTGGCCAAATCTGGGATCAAGCGGCACTTATTATGTGCACCTTAGACCGCAGTAGAGATAGCATTCTGGCGACCATTACTAACTGGAGGGACCAAGCCTTCCGCTCCCCGCTCCTCAATCGTTTCTGGCAACTCCTACCGGGCTTTATTCTATGGCAAACCTAGAAATAAAGGAATAGAAGGACTTTCAGAGGTCTGTCCCTCCCCTGGCAACACTGCTGGCATCAATGCTATCATAACATCTTGGAGACTCTCCATCTTTAGCCACAATCCGGTGAGGCCAATCGCAGCACTCCAGACGAACTTCCCTTAATTCAGTTCTGGACTCCATCCCCTCCCCTGCAGGTTCGACCTTCTCCCATCCGACCCTTTCCCCCTAATAGCTCTTCCTTCTGGTCCCCTCCCCCAAAAGGCTTCCTCAAGCTTAACTTTGATGGGGCCTCTAAGGGCAATCCAGGACCTGCGGGCTATGGAATTGTCCTTCGCGACACCCTTGGGCACATCCTCCTCATCAGTGTGGGTCCCATTGGCCACTCCACGAACAATGCAGCAGAACTGAGGGGTCTCACCAGGCGACAGTAAATCGCCATTCAAAACAACTTCACCAAGCTAGTCGTTGAGGGTGATTCCTTAATAATCATCAACCTGCTGAGGAAAATTATAAACAGAGCCAGTCTGGATAAAATCTTGCCAAGCTGGAGACTCCTGCATGGGCTGTAGACCATCGCTGATTCACTACATCCAGGGCTAACCATCATCCCAACCCACGTCAGAAGGCGAGCGAATCAAGTGGCAGACAGTCTGGCAAATATAGGCATCAACTGGAGCGACTCAGAACTCCTCTGTAATTCAGCCTTGGAAACTGATTATCCCATTCTTCAGCAATGCATTTGCCAAGCTAGAGCGGTAGATGCTCCCCCGGATGGGGTGTTATGGGAGTCCACCTGGCATGCAATAGGAGCGGGCACATGCCAACGGGGCACGGAGCCATGTGACGGGCTCGTGCCGCCATCCGCCACCCCTCCGCAGCATTAATATGCCCTTATGGCGATGGGAAAGCATGTAATTGCACACACTCGGCCCCTGCTTTGTATTATGGCACTGTTATTGGCTTTGTTTCATTGTCTCTATGACTGGTTCGTTTGGCTCTCCCTTCCGCAGCCATGGCCATCCTTTGATTGCGCTCATTGGTTCTCGGTGGCTCCTCTCATCCCTCCACCCGACGACCATCGCTGCACACACGTACCATGCCTAGACACAAAGAATGCTTGAGAGGGAGGCCATGGCGGGGCTCTCCATGGAGACCGCGCCGACCCTGCTTATCTCTGCCTGCCTCGCCTCCCACCAATTCAGCCATCAACCAAGCTGAGACTCTTGACACCACTTCTCTCAACCCGGCGACTGTGAACTTCAATTGTCGGGAACTTGTTCCTCGGCTACCCAGCTCGACTCTGTGTCTTCTCCTCGCTCCACTGGTGACTGAACCGGTCCATTCTCCAAACCTGGTTTTTACAAGAAATATAGGGGCCGACCAGCCTCCGACCAGTTAAATGTTTTATTAATAAATTTGTATTTTTTATAAAGTTAATTAATTTTTTTATATTTCACTACCTTAAACAATATTCAAATTATATAGAGAGAGTTGTACTAATATATTATATAATCTTTATTTAATAATATTTTTATTAACAAAATCTGTATTTTTCTAAAATTTATGTACTTTCTTTTTTTATGGTTAAAAGTGTTTTTCACTTTTCATTTAGTTTTGAATTTTTTCCATATAGATAATTAACTTTTTTGTTTCCTCTTAAGAGGTTACAGGTTCAAATCCAGAGGGGGGTAGGGTATGTATATCTTCGTAGACTTTACCAGTCAAATCGATGGGCAGAGGGGAGTCCTTTGTCCCACAATCAAGAGAGTCTCATACACCATTTTGGTGTGCTAGCTTGGTCGTGACCTTAAAAATAAATTATTATTATTATTATTAATTAAGTTTTAGCAAACAATCTTGCTATTATATATATAATTAAATCTTGGTAATTATTTCCTTCTAAAACATGTGTCATAAATATATAGGAAAAAAACATTATAAAATTTTAATTATGAAAAAAAGTCAAACTTCTTTCCTTTCATTTAAAAATATAATTATAAAAACTTACATAAATTTACAATATCATTACATATTTTAACATTAGAAGTGAGAGGTGGCCAATCATAAAGTATATCTTAAAAACATACTAAAAAGAAACCTAAAAACAAAAAATATAAATATAATATGTACAATTATATATATGTAATTAAGTCTGGGTAATTATTTCCTTCTAAAACATGTGTTAAATGTATAAGAAAAAAGCATTATAAATTTTTAATTATGGAAAAAAGCCAAACTTCTTTCTTTTCATTAAAAATATAATTATAAAAACTTACATAAATTGACAATATCATTATATGTTTTAAGATTAGAAGTGAGGGGTGACATTCATAAACTATATCTTAAAATCATACTAAAAAGAAACTTAAAACACAAAAAATAAAAAAATAAAAATATAATATGTAAAATCACAATTTGGAAAGAGGAATGGGGATAAGGGCAAGGGAACTTAATTTAAATGTTTGGTTAGGTTTAGTTAAATACCTAGTGAAAGACCCAAACCCATTACTATAGGTAGGAAAGGGGCTCCCTTCACATTATTGAATTGAAGTTCATTTAATTATTTCAGATGCACAAAGATGGAGATAGTTTATTAAATATTAAGTTAAAATAATTAAATTACAATGAAAAAGAAATATGAAAACAAATATCTCAATAAATAACTTAATGTCAATATAAATGTGTATTCTTACTAAAACACATATATCAACATATATATATAAAACCAAAAAAAATAAACATACTAAAAAGAAACCTATATACTATAAACATACTAAGAAGAAACCTAAAATAAAAAAATAAAAAAATAAATATAATATGTGCCATCACAATTTGGAGAGAGAAGATGGAATACGGGCTGGGGAACTTCGTTTAAATGTTTGGTGGGGTTAGGTTTAGTTAAATACTTGTGAGTTATTTTCCCCTCATAGTATTGAATTGAAGTTCATTTAATTTTTTTGACTACATAAAGATGGAGATGGTTTATTAAATATTAAGCTAAAATAATTAAATGACAATGGAAAAGGAATATGAAAGCAAATATCTCAATAAATAATTTTGAGTCAATATAAATGTGTATTCTTATTAAAAGACATGTATCAACAGGAATATGAAAACAAATATCTCAATAAATAACTTTGTATCCATATAAATGTGTATTCTTATTAAAACACATGTATCAACATATATACATAAAGTGATTGATTAATCAATATAAATAAAATAATGAAATATTCCTTTATTACATATGAAAGTTGAATTCACAATAAATATTAACAACATTAATGAGGAACATATCATGATACATCAACCTAACTTAGGTAGTAACTTTACATCATAATACAATCTAGCCATAAATATTTCATGTTCATATTTACAATTATCCACTAAGTATAATAATTAACGTAAACCACATAAAGTAAAATTAAAATATATGTTAAATAAAAAATTTCAAATCATTTTTTTCATTTCAAGAATATATATTAAATAAAAAAATCCAAAATAATGAAATAGTATAATCATTCTCTTCATTTAAAAAATATATGCCAAATAAAAAAGTCCGAAATAATGAAATAGTACAAACATTATCTTTATCTATTAAAAATGTCTGAAAGTCCGGAATAATGAAATAATGCTAATTGGATTAATGGTTTATAAATGCATTTATATGTAAAGTTTTTGAAAATGTTTTAATAAAGGATTATGTGAAAATCTCTTTTATATTAAAGCCATTGAAGGATCCAGTGTTATTCACATCTTTTATAAAGAGTTTGATTCATAAAAATCTTTTATATTAAAGCCATTGAAGGATCCATTGTTATTCACATCTTTTATAAAGAGTTTGATTCATAAAAATTGATTGTTAGTTCAATGACTTACGAATATCCACACTTTTAATCACCCACCAAGACTTGCATTTATCCCTTATTTAATGTTCAAGATTGTGTATTGTTAATGCCATAAGAACATTGATCATCTTATGGGTTTCAAAGCATCGAAAAGGAAGCTCTGATGAAGTTTCTCTTTTGTTATTTTGTATAATTTTAACAAGAGGAGAGAAAATATCATCACCAAGGATGCCTCTCTCGGCATGCCTCAGATCCCTTATATCGATGCCATTAATATGAGATAACTAAGTTTGTGTGAAGAAAATCAAAGGTTATATTTAAATCATTATGGATGATTACAACAAGTGTATATTGAAGAGGTAAAGGGGTACAAATGGATGTTCATATAATCAAGAGGCAAGGGAAAGGACCAAACAATCTCCATCAAAGAAGACCAATAAAAGGAGGATGATATTGATGAATGTACAACTCCAAAGGTAAAGAGGAATGAAGTTATATATTACCCTACTTTAATTGAACTAAAAATGGAAATGGAAACAAGCACAACATTTGAGTGCTTGTGCAAGTCACCAAAATGTAATGCATACATTACAGAAAATTTGAGGTGTAAAATGTACCTCCTAAGAAAAATAATAAAATAAGAATTATGAATTTTCAAATGGAAAGAAAGAAAACTACTTTTTAAATCATATTTTCAACTTATCTTCTTAAAGGTTTACTCAAATTTCAAGTATAGTAACTCATTGGATGCAAAATTAAATTTTGCATCTAATGAGTACCGACATAAACTATAAATACATGAAAATCTATGTTTATTTTTAAAGAAAAACATTCCTTTCATCTATTTCCAGTTTATATCATTGTGGGTTTATCAAAAGTATGTATATTCGGTAGTCATTGGATGTAGAATTTAATTCCACACCTAATGAGTGCCTACACTATTTACCCTTGTTTTTGACATAATCATCTTGAATCATATTTCTTCAAGTAAATTTGATGTTGAGTCACATTGAATTTTTTTGAAGGCCCTCTTTTTACCTAAAAATTTGTCTAATGAGGTAAACTAGTTGATTTGAAAATGGAAGGTTGATTTGTTATGCTATGCAAGCACCCTCCACTTCATTAAAATAATTTTTACAGGACCTTGCTTCATGTGTTAAAATATGCAAGATAGATTATGTGTTAAGTTCATACTTCTTCCTTTAAATGTTCATGTGTGAGAAAATGTTCTTTTAAATGGTTAAATATGTGCTTTAAATAAATACACAGCAACATAACTTGCAGCAAATAAACCATCAAACTCACAACAATAACAACATGGTAAAGGAGTTTACCCCTCTCCGGGCTACATCTCTTTGAGCCTCCATCAATGGGCTTGGCTCTCTAGGATTAATTGTCAAAAAATATTTTACAAGCTGCTGCTCAACTCCAATGGAAATTCTAGTTGTACCATTGGGATCATAATATATAAAAGCCCCAAAAATGACTAATAAAACTCTAAAAACGGATCATGGCTCATCCGGGCATGACCTCTTCTACATGTGGCCTTAAGCTTCCATGAGTTTCTCTTTGGAAAAAACACCTGTAAAAGTCCTCAAAAGCCTTTGAAACCTGTCCCAATGTGTTTAGAGCATAAAAATTATCCAAAAATGTCTATTCAGTCACATAAAACAAACTTGGACTCACCAAAATATGACCTCATCCAATGAGGGCTTCAAGCTCCCTAGAGCTTCCTGGAACTTTAATGGTTAAAAACCTGCAAAGGAAGTCTTCAAATGGCTGTGAAAATAGTGCCAATGGGTTCAGAACATCCAAAAACCCCTAGTTGGGCTTTTACGACACCTCATTCAACCAAAACAAATGAAGAAGATAGGCCTCTTGCCATTCTCTTCCTTCAAGCTTGTTGTCACTGGTTCGCCAAAACGCACCTCCTGTATGTTCATCCCAGAACATGCTCCAAAACACGTGGTTAAACCCAGCACATGCGCACAACCGCAAAACTGTCCAAACTGTAGGACGGTTATGGGTGCGCCAGCCCCTAACCGCCAAACTCTCGGGCACATGCGGTCACCATATGACCTCGAGCTAGAAAAAAAAAAACTCAACCGTATCAAAACTCTCATGCTCTCTGTTGTGGTCGCATGCAGTCACACATATAACCACAGGCTAATCATTTGAAAACCCCACACATGCAACAATGGAGGGTATGTTCGTATGGTAGTGTAAGTGCGAACGGGGGCTAGGACTAAGCCCCAGCCTGGACCCCCACGCTGACCACAACATAAATCAAATTTAAATACATTGTAAAACATATAGTTTACAAGGAACACCGTGTGGGCTAGTGGTAGCCCACACTCTACCAAAGCGAAGAACCATAGGGGAGGTCCGAGGTTCGACTCCCAAGGACTCCATAAAATTTTGAATAACAAACCACTGCCAATAACGGGGTGCCATGTGGCAGCCCATGACTGGGCCACGTGGCACCAAAACACTTGCCAAAATAACGCCACGTGTCGTCAAATGATTCAACCACATATGTCAATAACGGAATGCCACATCACCAACTACCACCTAGACATACAACCTCTAGCATGTTAGCATACGGCCATGCCACGTCAGAATCCGTACGGACTGTACGAACTGCACAGTCAACGTCCCTTTTTTTTACCCGTTTGGTGATTCGAACAGATTGTGATATCTCTCACTCCCGATGTCCGTTTGAACCCAAACGAGTTGCATTGGGTTCGTGATGATGAGGGCTACGCTCTTGTTTGTTTTGAGGCAATTTTGAGAACGTTGATTTTTGAGCTAAAATTTGACCCATGGTCCAGATTTTAAACATGCCTTCCCACTGAAAGGATTTTGGACCCACAAAAGCTTATGATTATCTGTCTGAACTTCAATACTCTTCTACTTTCAATTTCTATCAACTGATTCTACTTGAAAAGTCTTTTAACAATCACCTAGATACTTTGACATGCCTTGCACTGCAACTAGCTATGTCCTTCAACCACTGTTCTCTGGCTGTTGTTGACCCACTGTTCTCTGTGCTTGGAAGACTGCTAACCTTCCCACTGAGAATCAAGTCCCTCTTGTGAACTTTTTGGCATCAAAACAATCAGCTCTCCAATGGCTGCAAAAACTTTCCTAAGATATCTTGTCACAAGCCAAGAAAACCATCAATCTTGAAAACAAATTTATACAAGACTGAAAATGATGCCAGCAAAGTCTTTTTCTCTTCAAGAAAACTATCACATACTGTACTTCATCAAAGCACATGGTGTTTTATTTCATCTTGGTGTACTCAAAATCAACTTACAAGTCAACAAACACCATCGACTAAACACAAGTCTAAAAACATGATCGACACAACATAGTCATCAAGACAACATCGACACAAGTTGAGAATCATTTGAAACATATCAACCTTCCCAAACTGACAAGTCGACAAAAATGATACATAATCATATTATAATCATGAATCATTCATGATGAACCATCACCAGGGTCACTACTTACACATACACAAAAACAAATGCATGTGCATGAATTTTCAACTCTCCTTCCAGTACAAACATAAGTACATAAACCCTGTAACATGTGGGTATATAAGAGCTGAATATGAAAAAAAAATATATGGCTGTAACAAGTGAACATCATATTCATCTTTTACATCCTCCTGGCGAAGTTGTGCAACAACAAGAATGCCTTCAAATGAATTGCATTCACATGCAACTTGCATCATACAAGTTGTGATTAACTGCTGCAACTTCTCATACTCTCAACATAAATGCGCACATAAGGCTGAAAAGTGCATTTACAACAGAAAATGCTAGCCTTACTTGCTCAAGAAATCCAACCATTTCTTACCAAGCCAACTCAACGGTGACTTTTTCTGTTGAATATCGTCCTCTTGTGAATCATCTTGACTCACATCGATGATGGAATCTCCTCTTCCATTCTTGCCAATATTTTTATCCAACTGCTTCTTGTGTTGTGGATGAATAGTTGGATGCAATGTCCAACATTGATCAATAATATGACCCCTCTTCTGACAATGAATGCAAATCTTTTGCATCCTCTTTTCACATTGTCTTTGCTTATAAAATTTTCTGAAAGTGGTCAATATTTTCCAACATTTTGAAGCATGATAGTTATATAAACCACAATATGTACATGGATTCTTTCGTCCATTTCTACATACAAATTTATCATGCTTAACATAATCAAAAGAAACTGAATGATAAGCAGAATTATACCTTGAACATTCACCTTTATCGCCTCTTTGAGAAGGTGAATTGGAAGAGTTACAATCTCTCCTTTGAAGACAAACAACATTGTTCTTGTCCTCATCACCATCACAACTATTTTGTTTCACACATTTGCATTCATCTTGAACACAAGCCTTGCATGCTGGAGGGATTGAACTTTCAACAAAAGTTCTTGAACTTTCACCTTTATAGCCTTCTTGAGGAGGTGAACTTGAAACAAAATTTGTTCTTGGAACTTTTTCCCTTGTCTCCTCGACTTTGCAATTTTCTCCATCTCTTCGGTCATATCCAAGACCACAATACTTAAGCCTCTCTTCAACAACAATAGGCTCAACAATGCCTTGTGCATTCTTTCCCAAACCTTTACCTTCATAGCCCATTTTTAACAATAACTTGGACCCTATTCCTCTTGTGTGATTTTAAAAAACACCAAAACATTCATCTTGAGAGGAATTAGAAGATAAAAAAGCATTGCATACCTTATGTTCATGCATGTACTTGGTAATGGTTTCCTTTGCCTCATGGAGTTGAGTCTCCATCTCATGCAACTTTTCAAGAAGCTGGTCTTTCTCCTTCTTCATGGCCATCAACTACTCTTCAAGGGAAATGCTCTCTTTTCTATCTTCCCACATCTCTTTCACCACATCTCTCATGGTTAGTAATTCCTTCAACATCTCTTTGTCAAAGAACTTTTATTTTGAAGATGTATGAGAACTATCAATGTTTGAAGCTTCCTCCATCCTTGCAACATATCAAACTTCAACACAAAACTTGCACAATAATACGAACAGCTAAATCTCAAGCTATCAATGGCAAACACTTGAGCAAAACAAACTATGCTTTGATACCACCTGATCTGAAAATAGAAGGCTGACTTGTTATGCTATGCAAGCACCCTCTACTTCATTAAAATAAACTTTACAGGACCTTGCTTCATGTGTTAAAATATGTAAGATAGATTATGTGTTAAGTTCATGCTTCTTCCTTTAAATGTTCATGTGTGAGAAAATGTTGTTTTAAATGGTTAAATATTTTCTTTAAATAAATACACAACAACATAGCTTGCAGAAAATAAACCATCAAACTCACAACAATAACAACATGATAAAGGAGTTCACCCCTCTCCGGCTACATCTCCTTGAGCCTCCATCAATGGACTTGGCTCTCTGGGATTAATTGTCAAAAATTCTTTTACAATATGATTCTCAACTCCAATGGAAATTATGGCTATACCATTGGGATCAGAATACATAAAAACCCCAAAAATGACTAATAAAACTCTGAAAACAGATCATGACTCATCCGGGCATGACCTCTTCTACATGTGGCCTTAAGCTTCCCTGAGTTTCTCTTTGGAAAAAACACCTATAAAAGTCCTCAAAAACCTCTGAAACCTATCCCAATGTGTTCAGAGCATAACAATTAGCCAAAAATGGCTATTCAGTCACAGAAAACAAACTTGGACTCACCAAAATATGACCTCAATCATTGAGGGCTTCAAGCTCCCTAGAGCTTCCTGAAACTTCAATGGTTAAAAACCTACAAGGGAAGTATTCAAATGGCTGTGAAAATAGTGCCAATGGATTCAGAACATCCAAAAACCCGTAGCTAGGCTTTTACGACACCTCATTCATCCAAAAAAAATGAAGAAGATAGGCCTCCTGCCATTCTCTTCCTTCAAGCTTGCTGTCACTCGTTCGCCAAAATGCACCTCCTATATGTTCAACCCAGAACACGCTCCAAAATGCGTGATTAAACCCAGCACACGCACACAACTGAAAAACTATCCAAACTGTAGGATGGTTATGGGCGTGCCATCCCCTAACCGCCAAACTCTCGGGCACATGCGGTCACCATATGACCTCGGGCTACCAAAAAAAAAACTCAACCGTATCAAAACTCCCATGCTCTCTATTGTGGTCGCATGCAGTCACACATATAACCACGGGCTAATCATTTGAAAACCTCACGCATGCAACAATGGAGGGTATGGTCGTATGGTAGTGTAAGTGTGATCGGGGGCTAGGGCTAAGCCCCAGCCTGGACCCCGACCACAACATAAATCAAATTTAAATACATTGTAAAACATATAATTTACAAGGGACACCATGTGGGCTAGTGGTAGCCCACACTCTTCCAAAGCGCGGAACCATAGGGGAGGCCCGGGGTTCAACTCCCATAGACTCCATAAAACTTTGAATAACAAACCACTACCAATAATGGGGTGCCATGTGGCAACCCATGACTGGGCCACGTGGCACCAAAACACTTGCCAAAATAATGCCACATGTCGTCAAATGATTCGACCACATATGTCAATAACAAAATGCCACATCACCAACTGCAACCTGGACGTATGACCTCTACCACATCAGCATATGATCATGCCACATCAACATCCATACGGACTGCACAGTCAACGTCCCTATTTTTTACCTGTTTGGAAATTCGAACAGATCGCGATATCTCTCACTCCTGATGTCCGTTTGAACCCAAACGAGTTGCGTTGGGTTCATGATGATGAGGGCTACGCTCTTGTTCATTTTGAGGCAATTCCGAGAATGTTGATTTTTGAGCTAAAATTTGACCCCTGGTCCAGATTTTGATCACTACTGCCCAAATTCATTGTTTGGCTTGGAGGCATTCGAGGAAAAACTTGTTGGTTACAGGTGCACATGAATGGAGGATAAATTTAATCTTGAATATTATTATTGAGAATGTATCCTCATCATCCAATTGAGCATAAGGAAAAAAATTGTAAAGTAGAATGACTAAGTAGGATGGGGAGGCCAAGAGACCTAGCCATAACCTAATTGTAAGTTCAGATCATCCGAGGGCCCAACCACAAATTCAATGGTTCATCTCATTATAAGGACTAGCTACAAAGTGAATGGTTGACTTTGCAACTGGTCCCTTTGGTGACTAGAACCCATAATCGGGTTAAGGATAGTCAACCAAGTGTCGATTAGGTAGAAGACTAAGAATAATAAGGAATTATTATAAAAGGAACCTTTGCACTCTTGGAAATGGTTTTCATTTTGGCATTATAATATATCTTGATACGGTTCTCTTTGTATATGTTCTTATACTTTTGCAAGTTTTGGATGGTTGTGTTCTATTCCCTTCATTCATAGTTTTCTGAAACCTCGGGGGGATCAATGTTGTAGTCTATAGACTATTCATGCGCTTGCAATATCTATGCTTACTTACCTTATGCATCCTTAGAAACTTTCTATGAAGAAGCTATCTCTCGACGACTTGTATGTTATCCTTGGATTCTAAGAATTTGCCTAGGGTTTGTGCATATGTTAGTTGGTGGACTATTCTCCATTCTTTGTGTACTTCTTCTTGTGTTTCATGTCCATCGGTTCTTGAAATGCTCTGTGTCATAAGGATATATTAGTATTAGACTAGTTTCTAGAATAGTTTCATCTTGCATTTCATTCTTTGTTGCAATTAATCTAGAATTATGAATCCATATTACGATAATTGAGCCATAACTAGAGGATTCACCATTTTCAACAAAGGAAGGTATAATTGTGCCCTTTCACCTAGTGAACCTGTGAAGTTGAAGAGGGACATTTTCTCATATAAATAATATGAAAATCATATTCAGTTGAATGGAGATTACATACATCTACAAAATCGTTTATGCAAATGTCCACACACACATATACATAGTATAGCTCTAAAGTTCATGTGTCTATTGTTTTTCTATAACTTTTGAATATATAACAATAATGTTGCACTAGTAAATAATATAATCCTTAAGTAATGTGAGCATACATAGATATGCATTACATGAGTTTGCTTGTTTGTTTGTTGGATAGTTTCTAGATATTGAGGGTTTGGGATGGGGTAGGGTTTCCCGGCCCCCACAGGGGATGGCAACTAGAGGCCTAGATCGGGTCACTGGGGATCTGAGACTAGGGTAGTTAATACTTTTGGGGAAGTGGAGAGTGACTTTAGGGTACAAGGTAGGTATTGGCGTGTGTTATTAAAATATTGGATGGGATGGAGATTGACGTGGGTGATCAATTGATGCATCATTCAAAGGATCAGTGGTGGAACCATAAGGGATTGCACAAGTCAGATGCATAGTACATGGTTGAGTTATCATTATATAAACAGACTTTAAGGCATGTAGGTGAGAAGATAGGGGTTGTGGGTAATGAATGGGATGAAAGTACATTAGCTAAGACACTTGGTGTTTTCTCGGTCGATCAGGTGAGAAATAGTACACTAGATGGAATAAATGACTTTTTGTCTAGGGAAGCGGACTTCATGGGGAAATCCAAGGACGGGAAGAAAAATGGTTTTTCCCTTGCATCACGATCTGCAGTGGGGTTGAGGCAGGTGTGCAAGCTAGATGGGGGCAGTGTTAGAGGTCCTGACTCTTTTGAATGGGATTTGAGAATGAGCGATGTGCTTCGAAACAGAGGGGTGAAGGGCCCTCTCATCTAGAGAAGGGGATAAGCGAAGGGGTGGAAGCAACGACGGAAGAGAAGGGTCTATTAGATGTCGGGGTGTGGATAGAGAGTGGTCATACAGATAATGGTATAGACATCGACCTTTGTAGGAAACTTGCACAGATAGTTTTAGTGATGGGGGAGCACCGCCATCTCATATCCTTTGGCAGGGGGCTGACCTAATGTGGACAAGAAGATACTAGTAATATTATTAGTTCTCAGCTAGCCTAGGGGGGAGGTGGGAATTATTATCAGATGGAAGGGGGCAGTGGTGGACCGGAGCCGACTATTGTAGGGATTCATGAGAAAATAAGGCACTAAAAGGTCCTAAGGTGTGGAAGCCTAAAAAACGGAAGCCATCAGTGACCCTAGCGAGGGATATTGGGATGGATGTGGTAAGCATTTTTACCTTACGAGGGCTGGTTGGAAAATCCAGTTACTTGACTTTGGGGGAAAAGGATATTCTCGACTAGGTCAAAGTTAAATGGGAGCCACTTTTAGGTTATGCATCAGAGACATACATCTTACTGAAGGGATTGTTCTGCTTCATCTTCATGATCAAAGAATATCCAGAGAAGGTGCTTCAACAGTTTTGGGTGGTAAATGGAGGAAGCCTGATGATGAAACACTGGCACCTGGCACTCAACCTAGAGAAATAAATTTTCAGGCTATGCCACTTGTAGGTTCTCTTACTAGGTTGTCACCTTGCCTTATGGAGTGAAGAAGCATTCAAACTAATCGGGAATGCCATAGGTAATTTTTTACATGTGAATNTGATCGTCGAATGGGAAAATTGTTGGTCAAAATGGACACCTTCAAAGGATTTCCAGAGGAGATAGTCATTAAGTGGTAGGACTTAAAGATTATGCAAAGGTTGGATTATGTTGGAGTTCCTTTCAGGTTCTCGAGATGCAAAGAAATGGGTCACTGGCACTATCAATGCGTGGATGTTGTGGCACTAAAATATTCCTCTACAGATGGGTCTGCGAGGATAACAGTCCCATAAAAGTCATACGAGACAGAAACAGAGAGCGATTGGAATGACACTGTCACTGTGGAAAGCGAAGGAAATAGTGGTAAGTTACACACCTGCCCACCTCTACATAATTTTTCCACGCATCAATTAAACTTTCAAGAGGAGTCAGGGATAATATTAGAGAACCTGGGTGGTGAGCCAAAATTGAAGGGCGAGCTAGGTGAAAATTAATTACATAGGAGAGATCACAGTCGGGTTGAATTTGTATTTGGGGAGAACTTCGGTGACGTGGGATGTAATTCTAAAATGATGAGGGATAAAACACTAGTGGTAGTCCTGGGATTGGGGGAGGTAAATTTATCCATAGACTCTATGGTGGAGGTAGGAGTTGGAAGAAGCCAATTTTCCTCTGTAGTTGAGCATGAGAGCAAAGGAAAGTCTGAATTTCAAAATTTTAAGTTTGTGCACAATTGTATGCATGCGGGAGACACACCTTTAAAAATATATGCTATGAAACATTTGCCTTTTCAAGGGGAGACATGTTTATTGTTAGACACTCAGGGTGGTGAGAATTTTTCGAAGGGAAGGCTGGGTGATTTTTCTTTACATAGGAGAGTTGACAGTCCTCTAGAGAATGTTTTGGGGGTGAATTGGGGAGGCATGGGATCAAATTTAGTAGTGAGAAGAGACAAAAATCCAAGGGAAGACACAGGATTGAGGGTGGTGACTGAGCCCATAGACTCAATCATGGAGTTAGGACTTGGGATAAGCCCACTTTCCATTGTAGCAGAGCACAATAGAAATGGAAAGACATAATTTTTGGTTGTAAAGTGTCAGAACAAACTGTTGTATACGAGTGAAGGGGGAATGCATGGGAAGAATGATAGGGACTGCACAATCGCAAACCTTCCTTCATAGTTAAGAGATTGGCATACTTCTCTAGGGGTGGAAAAAATTCTTGATGCGGTCAATAGAACCACAAATGGTATCTCCAGAATGGGGACGACAGGGAAGGGAGTTAGCTGTTTGGGTGTGATTGTTGCATTGGATGACGAGAAAAGTAGTAGTATGATCACTAGAGAAAGGGGGATGACTGGGCAAAATGGTAGGATTTTCTCGGATGAGGACTTTCTAAAGTTGACAGATGATTATATTAAAAAACCAATGGCGGTCTCCAAAACTGTAGTGGGTGTGGGTAATTCTTTTGGAAACTACAGGCAGGTTTCAGTAGAAAAGGGAGTTAGCATTAGAGAGGTGGATAATTTTGTAGAGTCTTCTAGCATGAGTTTGGGGACTTCTATGAGAGACTTATCAAAATATGATCTATTTTCGCCTAGTCTGACGGAGGAGGGGAATTCCCTTCTAAATTCTTTGCCTTCATACAGGGAGGCTTTAACTCGTACGCAACTACCTATTTACATTGGTGGGGAGTTACTGCCCATCCCTAGTGAAAATAAAGGGAAGGTGGAGGGGGACAGGGGTCTGGTGTCTAGTGGACGGGGTTGTGAGGATGCCCTGTTAAAAGGGGCAGTTTTAGGTGGTATGGAAACATACTTCTTTCCCATAAAAACTAGGAGTGCAAGGAGAGGGGGAAAAGTGAAGGAAATTACATTTATGCCTAACCTAGAGGTTGTAATTAGTCCTAGGGTGCTTAGATCTCAGAAAGCCATGACCAGAGTGAAAATATGATAGTGGCCTCATTAACTGTGAGGGGAGTGGGGGGCTCCCTAAAGTCTTTAACCCTCGCTAGGTTCTTAGAGAAAAATAAACTAGATATTTTACACATTCAAGAAACCATGGTAGGGGCAACAAAAGCAAGGGAAGTTTGTGCAAAACTACTTCCTAATTGGAATTTCTATGGTATTGATTCTATTGGTCACTCGGGCGGACTACTCATAGCTTGGAATCCCTGAAAGGCATATTTTAATGCATTCTTCATGCTGACAGGGATTTTCGTGGAGGGTGTCGTAAAAGACACTAAACTAAAGGTAAAATTGATCAACTATTACAGGCCATATGCTAACAGAGTAGTATTTTGGGAATAATTAAAAAGAGTAGGTATTTTTTATGAGGAAAATTTGATTATGGGGGGAGACCTCAATTTTACCTTATATAGTAAGGAAGTATGGGGTGTTGTTGCGTGGGTGGATCCTTTAAATTTTTTTTTAGTAATCTGGTACAAACTGGTGGATTAATTGATTCTAAGCTAGTAAAAATTCTTCTGACTTGGAGGAATGGAAGAAAAGGCCAAGACTACATTGCAAAAAGGATGGATCGGTTTCTAATATCTGAGAAGCTTGTTTCATCAGGAATTAGATATCAATCCTGGACCTGCAATGAAAAGATCTCAGACCACATGCCTATATTGTTACAATTAGAATTTGGCAAGGACACTATAAGATACCCTTTTAAATTTAATGCAGTTTGCCTGGAGGAACAATATTTCATAAGTTTTGTTAGAAACATATGGGAGGATTTGATCGGAACATAGGCCCTAAAACCAATGGAATCATTGGTAAAAAAGTTAAAAAGACTGAAGAGCTTGGTGATCGTATGGGAAAGAAAGAAAAAAGTTGAAGGCAAGCAAGAGTTGGTACAGTTGGAAGCAGAATTAGATCAATTATATGCAGATTTTCCTGGAGTGTTTGTGGAGGAAAAGGATAAGTTAATTCTTTTGGATAAAGAGAAGAGAAAATTGACACTCCTTAAACAAGAAGAGGAGACTTGGAGACCGAAATGTAGGGTAAACTCGTTGGTAGCAGGTGACAAAAATAAAAAATTATTTCATGCATATGCAAATTCAAGGAAACAGATTAACACTAACTGGGATATCACTAAGGGAGATGGAACAACTATCGCAAACAACACTGATCTTCATAAGGAAGCTGTAGACTATTTCCAGAACATGTTTAAAGCACAAGGAAATTTCGTAATTACAAATCAACTAGAAGTATTAAGAAATTACCTGAGGATGTTCACTGAGGAAGAGGGAATCAAATTAGTTGAACCTATATCTTTGAATGAAGTACAAAAAACTCTAAAAGGTTTTCAGTGTTCAAAAATACTTGGGCCGGATGGATGCACTGTTGAGTTCATTTTGGCATTTTTCGATCTGATGGGAAATGAATTATTGGAGGTGTTGGAAGAAACTAGAAGGGAAGGGAAAGTGTTAGAAGCATTGAATGTGACTTTTATTGCACTAATCCCAAAAAGTGATCAACCAGACACTTTTGGTGGATTTAGGCCTATCGCAATGTGCAATCTGGTATATAAGCGAGATTAAAAACAACTCTGTTCATTGACATATCAAAAGAACAATTTGGTTTTTTAGATGGTAGGAAAATCAGTAATGCAATATGAGTAGTACAGAAAGTACTACATAGAATAAAAGTGAAGAAACAAAAAACATTGTTATTAAAACTAGATTTAGTCAAAGCATATGATAGGGTGGATTGGGGTTTCCTCGGACTTGTTTTATTATAGGTTGGTTTAAGTTTAGAGGCAACTGATTGAATCATGGGTTGCGTGACATCAACAAACTTTGTTGTACTGATCAATGGGAGTCCTACTAGTTTGTTTAAATCATCAAGGGGATTAAGGAAAGGCTTCCCTACTTTTTCTTCTAGTTATTGAAGGACTTAGCAGAATTATACATGAGAGAGTTTGAGAAAAGAAGCTTGAGGGTGTTCCTGTGGCGAGAGAGATAAATATTACACATTTAATGTTTGTAGATGATGTAATAATGTTTAGGACTGGATGTATTGATGCATGGAAATAATATAAGATCTTGGAATTATTTTGTAAGGCTACGGGGATGGAATTAGGAACTCAAAAATTAGGTTTTTTAGAAGTAGGATGGGATGATATAGAGATTAAATTTTTGAAGGAACTATTCCCCTTTGATGTTAAGACTATAGATACAGGATTTAAGTATCTTGGATTTTACATCAAACCAAACTGTTATACAAGAGTGGACTAGTTATGGTTAGAGAAACAATTTCAAAAGAGAATTCTGAGTTGGAATCATAAGTCGCTTACCCTGGGTGGTAGAGTCATACTTGTAAAATAAGTGCTTGAAAGTATTTCGGTATATTGGATGTCATTGGAAAAAATCCCCAAATGTGTACTAAACAGTATTAGAAGAATAATTTCCATCTTTTTGTGGTCTGGGAAAAGAGAAAAAGAAGGTATGCATCTGACAATATGGAAAAATATAGAAAAACCCAAAAACGATGGTGGATGGGGAATTAAAAATATTTATATATTTGGACAAGAATTGGTGGCGAAAAGTATATGGAGATGTCTTATGCTACCTTGCATTTGGCATGAGGTAATTATGCAAAAATACCTTAAAAGGAAAACTGTTGAGAGTGGTTTAGATAGGGGTGAAAAAAATGGAATGGAACTTCAAATTTCTAAAGAGCCCTTACCTCCTCGGTAAGCATAATAACAGATTGGTTGGTATGAAAACCTGGGAGTGGGAGAGACATCAGAATTGGGGTTGATCCTATGGTAGGATCCTACTCATTCTATAAACTATCTAAAAATCTTTTATTAAAGCTAAAAGAACAATGGATTACCTGTCTTGCTCATGCTGGGACAAGCACACAGGAAGCTACTAACTATACATGGAAAAAAGATGATAAGTTAGGCCTGGAATGAGTACAAAAAGACGAATGGATAAACTATACTAAAGGGTTGGTAAGTACTGGAATTGAATTAAATAATGAGAAAGACAGGTTACTATGGTCTTGGGATACCAAACAAGGCCAAGTAAATGCCAAATTAGCTTATGAAGAAGAAATTTTGGAGGTCAAGGGAGAAGAAACAAAGTTTTTGTACTCAAAGATCTAGAAGTGGCAGCTACCTATGAAAGTAAAACTATTTTCCTCGTTATTGTTAGAACAAAGAATATTTACCTAGGATAACTTGATAAAAAAGGTGTTTTTAAGGACATAGCTACTGTGTACTTTGCAAGGAAAGCGAAGAAACCGTGGCACATTTATTTGGGTATTGTAGTTTCATAACAAATATTTCACGTACTATCTCTATGGAACTAAAGTTGTCTAATAAATGGCAAGGTAGACTATTTGAAAACAGTGTACATAACTGGTCAAAGAAGGAGGAAAACTGGATGGAAGTCCCTTGCTTTATTAGCTGGGAGTTTTGGAAGCATAGGAACCTGTTGATCTTTGAAGATAAACAAAAAAACCATGTTATAGTTTGTAATTACATTCTACAGGATTTGGGGGAACAAAAATATACACAGGATACTCTTCTCAAAAGGATTGACAGACCACTTTTACTTTATTGGGACAGGGCTGTAGGATTTTTTATGTGGCTTCACAGGAAAGAGAAACAATGTCTTGGGCTAAAGCCTTTATGAAATGTCCAATAATGGGCACTTATAAACTAAAATTGAACTGTGGAAAAGGAACAAATTCTAAAGGAGAATTGATGGTTTTTTGGTTAATTTTATATTTTTCTTATATTAAGAAGGTATTAAGGATACATCTGTTGGGCGAATCTAAGGTTATTATAGACTGGTATACTAACGAAAATAATTTTCAGGTGATATCCTTGCAGCCTTGGATGTCAAATATTAGATCATATACTCGTCACAAATCACAGATGAACAACATGAAATATATGGAAAAATAAATATTAGCTTCTAGAATACTCTGAGCATTGAAATTTTGTTATAATACAGGCAAAAGGAAGTAGATAGATTTTTGTATATTTTTGAATATTATTGTATACTTTGCAATGGTTATATGAATGGTCATGAGTTAACAGAACATAAAAGACTTATGAAAGTTTGGCTATAATTTTGCAATGAGTTTTGTAATGATTTGAAAAAAGACAATATTATATTTACTAATATATGAGTTTTTTCTTACTGAAAAAAAAAGAAAGATATGCATTACATGTTTTATGAAAAAAATCTAAAAAATTATCATCCATACAAATTAAATTTTTTCAAAATTAATTAAATTTTT
>ML778110.1:1224636-1239971 GCA_009831015.1 Picea engelmannii | reverse complement strand
AAAGCTGTTACACAGATCAACTATCACGTCTCAACTTAAAACATGTGATAATATTGTAAAGTGTAACGTGTTTCATATAAGTATATTTGTGAAAAAGGAGTCACGATGGAGGATCACCATACCATAAACAAAAAGTACGGTATCTTTAAGTTGAATTGATGTATAGTTAAGATCTTTAAATCCGAACTTATGGTTCTCAAAGAGAAAATAAATAGTATATTTTATATAATATTGTGATTATACTTCGGAATAAACGTACTTCTAATAATGAAGTTATGTATTTTCTAATTGTATGTAAATGTTATATTAATTTAGATCCAAATCAGAATGAAATACAAGAATATAATATAATATATATAAGATAAAATAAAATAAAAAGTATATTATTATAATGAAAATCTAATATTTTTAATAAAGTAAATAGTGAAAATATTGCAGTGCATATAGCAATACAAAGTGCTGACAATAATGATAGGCTATTTTTAAAAAGAGATGTAATGGTTATTTTTATTTACAAACATCTCATAACACAAAATTGAAACTACAATTTAACATAATGATAAGAACTCGATAAGAACTCTAAAAGTCAAAAACTTATGATCTAAAATATTAGCCTAGTTTGTATGCTAACTTTTTAGGGTTAATATTTTCACATACAAACTCCTCCCTTTTGTAGGCTCTATGTGTTTAGCATCCCTAGCCACCGTAATTAACGATGTTGTAAAAATCATCAAAAATCCATAGGAAGTCCTCGAAAAATGTGTTGGAAGTTCACGACCTATAAAACTATTGAGATGACACGTGACCCTTGAGTCTTACCATGTTTTGACACATCGAACAACTTGTATATAAGTTTCTAGTCCCATAACATTACCCTGGGTCCACAACCAACATATGGTCTATCCATAGAGCATTCAACTAACACATGACCCAGTCCTCCATGTGTTAAAAAACTCCTTATATGGGTGAACAAACTCCCCTTTCATGGAAATACAATAGGTGGTTATTTCAGGGAGTCAACTCAACTATCACATATGAATATGCATAATATTCCCTCATGCTCAAGCAAGACCAATTGGCCACTTTAACTAATGCACCCAAACATGAGGATGTGCATCCAAATATTCTAGTTAAATTGCACCCACCTATTCATCATATAGACCAAACCTCCCAGCTTGGACACACCATAATTGCGGTCATCTGGTTCTCGTCTCCAACACACCAAGAAATCATCCATTTAGCTTGGACACACCAAGCAAGATATCAATATGAGCATGGACACACCAAGCCATCTAATTCTTAGCTCGAACACACCAAGTGACAAATCAATTCAAACACACCAAGTAATCTTCATACCACCTATATCATAACAAATGAATATTTTGACATAGTAATTCACTATGACACACACAACAATGAATTTATGCATTGTTCTCCATTTATCAATCCTAGACATACATAAGGAACAAAGTGGACACCATATTTGGAAAAATAGAAGCTTTTTGTGACACACATGGAAGCTTAGGATCCAAAATAATACCACTAATTTTTCTGTTGCAACTCTAATTTTTCTATCTAATAGCACAATACCCTCCAAAACCCACTTCCCAATAATTTTCCCAATACATGGATATTTGACACAAGGGAAATATAATTAACATAACACTACCAAAGACCCCTCTCATAAGCACGGCCTTCTAGAAAAATAGCTCTACATAGAAAGGTTACACTTACATCCAACAATGCCCATTACAACCTATTCATCTCATATTTCTATCAATTTCTGAAATCTCTTTTGTGAGCCAACTCCAATTACCAACCACACCATCGTGTAGAAGCAACAATAGCTCCAAAATCTTAGAAACTCTCAAATGAAAAATATTTGACTAGGTCATCATAGTTCATCCACTCTCATGGGAGACTCACCAAATTCCACACACATTATGCATACTCTATGAACATTCTTTAACAAATCCTTCAGATGACCTCTACTCCAAGAGAAACTCAAGCTCTAGAATAATACCGCTATTTTTTTGTTGCAACACTAATTTTTCTATCTAATAGCACACTACTCTCCATAACCCATTTCCAAATAATTTTCCCACTACATGGATCTTTGACACAAGGGGTATATAATTAACATAACACTACTAACAACCCCTCTCATAAGCATGGCCTTCCAGAAAAATATATCTACATAGAAAGGTTACACTTACATCCAAGAATACCCATTACAACCAAGGCATCTCATATTTCTATCAATTTATCTAATCTCTCTTGTGAGCCAAGTCCAATTACCATCCACACCTTCATGTAGAAGCAACAATAGCTCCAACATCTTTGAAACTGTCAAATGCAAAATATTTGACTAGGTCATCATAACATCCACCCTCATGGAAGGATCACCAAACTCCACACACATTATGCATAATCTAGGAATATTCTTTAACAAATCCTTCACATGACCTCTATTCCAAGAGAAACTCAAGCTCCAAACAGAGTGATCAAGATTTTGATATGCATGTTTAGGAAACAGCTCAAGAAAGTTGATGCTCCAACAAGGAACAACTTCCTTTCATAAGCAACACGAACCATGAAAAAGGTAGTCTACACATGGATCATGCACTCAATTCCATGTACAACAAAGAAACCATGCAATATCAATGCTCAAATAGTGGATCACCACTTGCCATGTGTTCACTCAATTCTTAGGAAACATATCTACCTTCTTGAGATTCTTTGGTTACTATTGATCATCTAAATTTAGTGCTTCATCCTTGTATATCCATGTTCATTATAATCCAAATGTAAATAAGTCAAAAGTTAAAATTGAATTCCTCAAACAACTAAGTGTCTTTTCTCTTCTATGCTCAAACATGGTTATTTTCTTTAAGGATTAATTTAACAATTCAAACACTTGAACAGACGTCATTTTTCTCTTTTTTATCCAAAAAATATGTGTGAATCACATTCCTTACATGCATATCAAGAGTTGCTAAAGATGACAACATCCTCATCATTGTTGTGGTGGTGCTTGTAAATGATTTGTAATGTGTTTGTTGAGGTGTTGCGCTTGGATATGGTGCTTGTCGGCATGTCAAATGTATTATTTGGAAACAATGGTTAAAATTGAGCCCTTCTCAATGAATCCTAGGTGTTCAAATGCCTCATAGAAGGGTAATTCCAAAAACACTTTTAAAAAAATGTAAATTTTTTAAATCACTTGACATAAATATGAAGGATAACAAATATTATAAAATTTCAAAAGAAGGGTCTCATTTTCAACAACCCAATTGTAACACACCCACTACAGCATAATAAATTTTTTGCCTTTTCTCGAGGGACAGAATCCCCAAAGTCCTATGGGGGCTTAGCGCAGGCTAGCTCTTCCCTTTTCCACCTCCATGTGATCGTCGATTATGACCACCGACCAAACAACTAGGCACCTTTTCACATTTCGCGACTAAACGATATAAGTGAGTCGAGTCTTTTGACTCTGCAAACCCTGAAATGTCGAAATGCCGAACCCTGAAAGGGATGGAAAGTAACAAGCTCCCCACTCGGGTCTTGTCCACATGACCCTGCTCCGTGACCACGTACTAAATCGACAAAGAACTTACCGGCTTTTCGCGATTCAGGGAATCGCGAAGCGATGTCTCTTCCTCTCCCTTTCAAATCCTCGAAACTTCATAATCTTCGAAGTTCCCCTCCAAATGGAGATCAACGGCTATAAGCCTCCCCTGATCCGACGGTGCTGGCCGTATCGAGATTTCAGAAATCAGGAGTTTGAAATGCAAGATAGTCAAGTCTTTTGACTCTTCAAACCCTGAAACCCGATACTCGAGTTCTTGTATGAGATCCAACGGCTCTCGATGTCTTGGATCCAACGGTTCGGATCTTTTCGGAGTTTCGTGAACTGGGATTTCACGATGCAACGAATCCAAAAATCTTGTCACTCCAATCCTCGAATCTCGATATGGGGATTCATGTAGGAGATCAATGATCCTCGAGGATTTGGATCCAACGGTCCATGGGAATTCAGAGCTTTCCTCGAACTCTGACTGCTCACCACGAATCTCCTCCGATGGACGATCTAGATCCTTTCGGGACTCCTCCTTTCTGCCACAGAGCGCATCAGGCTTTCGGGTACCAGGATTTTGCGACCTGCGAAGACAAGGGTTCTTTCCCTTTGGTTTCCCGGGTGCTAAAACGCCAAAATGACGATCGACAGCCATGTGTCCCTCCGATGGATGGCTGTGACCTTTACCCACAATCAACCGTTATGATCTTTTCAGGATGATCAACGGTCATGATCAAATCTCAGCTTTCTCAAACTTATTCACACTTAAACTGATTCAGGGTTTTGTTTACTGGGATTTCATGGCTTGCGAAGACAAGGGTTCTTGCCCTTTGGTCTCCCAGGTGCCGAAACGCTGACCGACAACCACGGGTCCTCTACAAAAGGACGGTCCAGATACTCCCACAGACCTTGGGGATCTACGGTCCTGATTTCTTCGCTACTTACGAAGATAAAAAGGAAAGGGGTTGAGGCATTAATGCCCTCAGTTCTTCCTCCATTCTAACGGTCGCGACTGACCTCAAATATTTCGACAGGATCTCGTCCGTCGATCGATACTTAACCACACACTGCCATTTCGGGATTTTGTAAATCGAGGTTTTAGGACTTGCGAGTACAAGAAAACTCGCACCTAGATACTCTGGGTGCCGAAACTCCGAAAACTCTTAATTTACCCCCACGCTAATAATTCGAGATTTCGCAAGTCGGGGTTTCAGGACTTGTGAATGCAAGGGGACTCGCCCTTCGGTACTACGGGTACTTAAATGCTGAAATGTTGGGATCTACGAGGACCATTCTTCCTCGCACAAGATAGCTAAGACTTGCGCCACCAAATCCTCTTTCAGGCTCTTGGTAAGCTTTCTAGAGAGGGTATCTCTGTGGAGAGATCTATTCCGGGTATTCCTGGAGACGAATAAGGGCATAGATTTCCTGAAAGCAGGCTTGAAGTAGAAATTAGTTCAATATACATATATATAAATCTATCCATAAACATAAGCCATACGTGGTCCTTCCAATAAAAACATGCAACCACCATTTCTGATCAAAACACCACACAGACAGTCTTATACTCAAACTATTCATAAATTGCACAGACTATGAGCATACATATTAGCATATAAATTTGAAGATACAAGATATAACACTTATCAGAAAAATACCAGAGGTGATGCAACTGCTGAGAGGGGTGCTCGTTTCCACCCAACCGTAGGCTCAACAACTCCAAATGGATTTACCACTAGCCACCCCCGAGCTGAGACCACGATGCTGCGAGACTGAGTCTTTGTTCGCCAGTGACTGAGAACGAAGGTTAGTCTCCTTCTTCTCCACTATCACTCACTCTGTATTTTCCAGAGTTCTTTTTCCTCTTTTTTCCTTCCCTCGCGTCTGCCCTTTTATTGCACACTCTTCCTGCCTTTTCTCTTTTCGGTGAGGTTGTGTGTGGCACGATCTTCCTCGCGGTGGTCAGGTCTAAGGACTCTATAGATGGGTGGTTCACCCCCATCCCTCATTACTCATGAGGATCCATTTACCTACCAACCTGGCGAGTCATTTAATTTGGGGCCAGCGAGCCGCTCTTGGTTATCCGGGCCAGTGAAGTCCAAATACAGTATTGGTTTCGGTGGAAGTTAATGCCACCATTCCAGCTGCCTTCTGCCACCTTTGTTTAGCCATCGTGGTCTCTTTTTCAGCACAAACCCCCTCTCAGCAGTCCTACAATATATATATATATATATATATATATATATATATATATATATATATATATATATATATATTCATAATATTATTTACATTCATCGACTTTTTTCACAAGGTCCATTCACATCACACATTCACATTTCTGAGTTTGCCACAATACTTGGCCAGTATAGTTATTTTTACAGGCTGGGGGAAACATGGTGTTACAATTCCCTTCCCCTTAAAGGAACATCGTCCTCGATGTTCTATCTATCAACTTGACATGCATGTACAGCTATAAACAAAATTGGATATGCCTGTTTCATGGCATTCTTCATTTCCCATGTAGCCTCATCTGGGCCAAAATGTTTCCACTGCACCTTGACCTATGCAATGGTTTGGTTCCAGAGCAGGGTTTCCTTTGTGTCCAGTATGCATTGAGGTTCTAGTAGAAATTCTCCCTCCATTTCCACCTGGATCACAGACCAATCAATTATATGGTTAGCATCATGTACATATTTCTTCAATAATGAGACATGGAAAACATTATGTGCTTTGACTGTGGGAGGAAGTGCTAGCCTATAGGCTACAGGTCCCACTCTATCTATCACCTCAAAGGGTCCACAATACCGAGGTGCCAACTTGGCACAAGCTCGCATTTTCAGAGAACTCTTCCTGGGCCTAACTCTGAGATATACATGGTCTCCCATCTTGAACTCTCTTGGAGTTCTCTTTTGGTCGATTTTGAAACAGAACTTAAATTTTTACTTTATGAACAAAATTTTTGGTATCCTGGAGTCTTTGCACTATTAAAATCTTTATAAAACAAAGATTTCCAGATCTAATGAATTCGAAATACACTTGAGGTTTATTCTTGGAAAAAGAATGGTTGAAACTTAATCAATGAATGCTCCAAATACTGTTCCGAATAATATTCAAAACGAACCGTAATGATAGAACTTAACAATTTTAAAACCATATCGGGATATCGGGGTTCGCTATTTGGTAATAACAAATCTGAATGCATATAAAGTCACGAAACCCCGATCCCCGATTTCCCGATACGTTAATACGTGATTAATCCATCTTTAATTTGATTATCGTTTTAAAATGAGTTTCGACTTTAAACTAAATATATCGGGAAATTGCGTTTCGCAGTTTTGAAAGAATAAATAAACTTAACATCGTTTCCTCCGATTTCCCGATCCCCGATCATAATTAATTTTTAAACAGGGTTTAACATAATCTAATTACTGCTAAGTATGATTAAGAGTAACTAATTATATCGGGAAATCGCCATTTTCGATTCTGCGAATAGAAAGTTTCACATTATCAGAAGTCCCGATCTCCCGATCCCCGATTTCCCGATTTCCGAACTCTTGATTAATGAAACTCTGAAAGGTAATCTGGATTAATTAAGATAATAAAATGGTTAACTAAATTAATTGATCGCAGTTTCGGCGATCAGGGTTTTACAATGACTCATTTTCTTAACATCGAAAGTCCCGAAACCCCGATGAAAGCATTTTCAAACTTAAGTGAAGATTAATAATAATAAATTATCCTCAGAAACCATGTTTAAGACTTCAAACTTTTAATAAATGACATATATACAGCAGATGTATATTTATATATTCGAAAATATTGGAAAATCTCAGGTACGAGCATTAAAATCATTTATTGGGAATATCTTTCCATTTATTTCATAATAGATGAAAAGATTTCGTAAATATTATCATATATTTGAAATAACGTTTTGAAACATTTACATTACTCTAAGTCGAATTCTTCTCTGCTACAGGAACCCAAGAAAACACAGAGCGCATCTTCTTCTTAGAGCTGCTGCATCATTGGCATTCTGGTTCATTTTAGAATCTCGTTACTCGGGTATTAAACACAGAGCTGGTGAACGTATAGTGATGGCGCCCAAAAAAGCTTCAAAGAAAGGCAAAGAACAACCAGAAAGTGATATCATCTCAGATACTACTGCAGCTGGAGTGGTGCACAATATTAAATCATGGGCTACAATTTTAGATAAAATGGAAGGGGAACTCTCATATTCAGATGATGAAGATGAAAACTATCTCCGAAATATCGCCAGCATGGGTCTTCATAAACTTGTTGCACGCCCAAGACTGGTTTCATATACAGACATGATTATTTGGGCACTGGACAAAGTAGACGTTCCAACGAGGAGCATACTGAATGAGCGAGGAGAGGTCACTGGCTCATTCAAACCTGAACATATCCAAGTAATGTATAAGTTATCACCCAATCATAAGCATACTTTAAATTCTGAATTTTTAGCTGCATTTCAACAGAAAGAATGTGTTGATGGAGGCCAATCATACTCAGACATGATAAGAGAGTGGGTTAGAGACAAAAACAAATTTAGGGCCGATGCACAGGGGATATATGCTACTGCTTCATTGAGTGATTGCATGAGGTATTTAGCAATGATGTTATGCAGATTATTTGGAAAAAGGGACTCAAATCACTTTAGTGCAGAATGGACACCCCTCCTAGAAGAGGTCTCAGAGGGGCGTAGTTTCAATTGGCACAAGATATTTTCAGACAATATCACCACAGAGGTTACAAACTACAAGACGGCTAGGGAAAAGGGGCAGCCTGTGGCCTTTTACATGTCAGGTTATATAATGGATGCTATATGTTTTAAAACTCCTTTCCCGTTAATGAGCTGGAGCTGGAACCCTTCCTGCACAGAACCTGTTCACAAATATCATTCGACTCTGTGGGAAGACCATGCTAAAAATAGTTTTTATGAGATATGCCACTTTGTGATTATTCCATTGCATAAGATATTCTTCGGTCTTGAACCTCCTCGAATTTCACATGCCATTATAGAAAGCCTTAAAACAGTGGCTGATTGGTTTATTGAAGAACATTTTTCATATGTTAGGGTTTATGGATGTGCTATCCCACCACATGCTCTCCCAAAAATACTTCCATATCGGCTAATTTGCAGAAGTAGCATATCATCTAGTAAATGGTGGTATCGGAATTGAATTAAAAGCCCAACAGAAGAAATCGTGGCCATATTTTCCTGTCTATCTAGGAAAATTTGCATTACTAAATTTTGGTCATTCCAAGGTAGAAGCAGAATCACTAAGTGAAATAAAACTAGTGGATATAGAACACAGGAAACATGATCCATATCAAATTATTAGTAAACATGTTGCACAATGTGGGCTAAAAGCATATGAGCATGAGGAGTCATTTTATGATGATGTTTTCAGAAATGTTAAGTCGTATGATGAAGTTAGGAGCAAAGTGCAGATCTTGTCACCTGATGCACAGGTGGGGTTTGCATCATTTCAAAGGAACAGAAGATAGTGCTTACCTAAGATTTTGCAGGGAGAAGTATCAACACGAGAACATGAGTCAGAAACCATCCCTCCTGGTTTTGAAACCTTAATTCAGTATGATGCTAGTAGCAAAGATAAATCAAAAGATTCTGAGGCACCCCCTCAGAATACAGAGGACTCTCAGAATACAGAGGTAAAGAAGCATACACAGGAAAGGGAAAAGGAATACAGACAAACGCAACAAACCTCAATGACATCCCCGAAACCGTTGGAGGAACAGTTTCAAAGGAATTGGGCAGTCCGATTGCAGCATTAACCCCACTTCAAGCAACTTTTGGGAATCCTCACGAAGCAGCTCTGTACGTGAGTGAATTGGAACCTATTAGTAGAGATGAATTGCCTTCATCAGATTATTTTTTCAGTAAGAAACGCAGAGTTGTGTTAAAGAAGGAGTCACATTCTGTAGGTGAAAGGACAGTTAAAAGACACAAAATCATTATTGATGGGAAAAAACTACATGATAGTGCATTTGCTACAGAGTCAGCAGGGTCTATGGGAGCTATAGCATCAGCCAATATGTACTCTGTAGAGAATTTGATTAATACAATAGAACAAAAGAATCAAGAAATCACACAGTTGCAGAGCAGTTTGAAAGAAAATGAAAAGATAATTGGATGGGGAATAAAAAAGGGCCTTGAGCAAGCCAGACTCAAAGATATCCAGGATATTCAAAAGTTAGAAGAAAATTTAACTGAAGCAAATCATACAATCCAAACTACTCAGGAACAAATGCAGGTACTAGGCACTGAAAACAAATTACTGCAAGACAAGATCATTTCAATTACTAACCAAGTAATTGGGATAGATCATTTCAGGAATAGAGCAGTTGAGATGTATGCTGATATCCAGCGGGAACAACAAAGGCTATTTTGTGATCTGGAGACCATCCAGAATTATTTTCATGAATCTAAGAAATCCTTGAACGTGACTGTATTGAAAGAAATGGAAGCTAAAGCTGTAAGGGATTCTTTCCAAGGAATACTCACCGCTTTACAGAAGGAAGAGGTTGGACAGTCACAAAAGTTGTTTATTCCAGAACAGTTGAAAGGAGATGTGATTTTAAAAGTATGGGAAACAAAGCTGAATGGATATAAAGAAATAATAGAAGAAGTCATTAATGACTGTCAAAGAATCTTTGGTTCTATTGAAAAAGATTCGTTACAGGATAAAACCGATGGATTTTCTGAGTCATTAGGAGAAATTAACATCAATAGTCATCAGCTAAAAGTAAGAGAGGAATTTGAAGAAAAGAAAACAGAGATCTCAAATGTCAAAGCAGTCAACATTTCAGAAATCGAGAAGTGGATGATCAGTCCCAGTTCGAGATTGGAGAAAATCAAGTCTGCAGAGAAGGCAATTGCAAATCAATTGCCAGGATTACAAAGAAATTTTTTCTCCCTGGAAGAAAACGAGATACCCGAGGTCCCCAAAGCTTTGGTGAATTTTCTAGAAAGACATATTCAAGCAATTGAAACAAACGAAGAAAGTTTTCCTACTCAGAAATAAAACTTTATAAATATTTCTATTTTTAGTATTTTGTAATAAATCATAAACGGTTGACATTAGTCTATTGCAACCGAGAAATTAGGAAGTTGGTTAAGTTACCAACAGAAATTTTGGACAGAAATGTATAAATATGATTTCGTAAGGCTGAAACTTGGCTTCAGAAATTTTGGGAACCAGGACCATTTGTTGTACGACCAATTTTAAAAGTTTATCAGAATACCATTCACAAGAAGATTCTGAATCTTGTTATTCAGTGACTATGTTTCTATCTTTCTCTAGTTTCATTTGTTAAATTTTCTTCTCAATGTGAATTTCTAGCAAGTGAATCAATTTGGATTATATGCAATTATTGTTTATAGTATCAGGTTGGTTTGGATGTTGAATGTGTTACAGTTTTTCCTCTGGAATTATTTCAATAATTTTAAGAACTGTAATCATTCTGTTCCTTAATATTTTCTTTGTTAGAAAACCTTCGTCCCTTTCTTTATTGTTATTGAAATATAGGATTCTTTCTAGATTAAAGCCTTATATTTCTCTGTGTTATGTTTCATTGTTTTACAATCTCATACTTGTCATTTGAACCAAGAAACGACCTTACTTGTGTCTTTATTTTTGCATTAAGTTTTGAAGTTGTTTTATCAATTCCTGACCTAAAAGTCTGAAGTAACAATTTTATCAAAAACCCATTCATAAAAATATAAAAATTAATCACCCATGACAGTCCCTAACGGGAGGCAACCAAACGTAGAACTCAGTTTACAAGATCAAACCAGCATAGCATTGAACCTATTTAACACTATCTTACAAACTGCAACAAATAGAACCGAGTTAGAACAATCATGGGCAGCAATTGAACGCGATATAACCATCCAAGAACAAAGAGAAGAAAGACAGAGACAGTTGAGAAACCGACTCTGATCTGGTTTTCTTTAGTTCTTTGTTTTAAAAGTATTATCATTTTGGATGCCTAGACGGTGTGTTTTACAGCCTTAAAACACAAACTCTGGAACAACAGTCGACATAACTTTTTTGTTGGTTTTGAGTGACCTTCAGGTTTTGTTTTATCTGAGTCACTTGTTGTTCCATTTCTTTCAACATGTCGGGTCCAAAAGAAATCCTCTTTACGGAATTACTCTAGCTGACTGGAGTGTTACACAGTCTACCATAGAGGACTTCAAAGGGACTCATATTTTAGGATGCTTGGTAGCCGTTGTTGTAGGCGAATTCTACTAGTGGCAGGTAGTCTTCCCACTTCTTGGGTTGATGCATTACATGCATTATTAGCATGTCTTCAAGTATTTGGTTCACTCTTTTTGTCTGTCCATCGGTTTGAGGGTGATAGGCGGTGCTAAACAACAATTTGGTCTCTAAACTAGCCATCAATGATTTCCAAAAGTTAGAAGTAAATTTCATGTCTCTGTCAGACACGATCTCTTTCAGAATACCATGCAGTCTGAATATCTCCTTCATGAATACCTGGGCAATATCGATTTCTTTGCAAGTTGATTTGACAGGGATGAAATGAGCAGACTTGCTCAATTTATCCACCACTACCATAATGGCATCGTTATGTTTTGTCAATGTTGGTAATCCAGTGATGAAATCCATGAAGATGGTTTCCCATTTCCATTCTGGGATTGGTAAAGGTTGCAATAACCCTACTGGGTGTCGGTGTTCTTCTTTAACCTGTTGGCACTCTATGCATTTGGCCAAGTACTCGGCTATGTCTTTCTTCATTCTAGGCCAATAGAATTGTTTCCTGGTGGCTGTGATCATCTTCTAGTATCCTAGATGACCAGAATAGGGTCTTTTATGTAGTTCATCCAGTATGAACCTATTCAAGTCGTCACAATATAGAATATAAAATCTGCTTTTGTAAGTGAGTAGACCTCCTTTCGTCATCTAGTAGCCTTCATATTTTACTCCGACGAGTTCTTGCTGTAGGTACATGGTCACAGTCTGGACGAAGGGATCTGTTTCTTGTGCATTTCTAACTCTTTCTTTGACATCCATCTCACAGGTGCTCACTGCTGGTAGGTGAATTGTTTTCATACTTCTGCTAAGGGCATCAACCACCCTATTTTCCTTTCCTTTAATGTGTTTGATCTCAAAATCAAACTCGCTAAGGAGGGCCATCCACCTAGCTTGTCTAGCATTGAGCTTTGGTTGATCAAACAGATATCGCAATCTACAGTGATATGTCATAAGTACAATTTTTTTTCCCAGGAGGTAATGCCTCCAAATTTTCAAGGCATGCACTATGGAAGCCAGCTCTAGATCATGGGTCACATAGTTGACTTCGTGCTCATTCAATTTTCGGGATTCATAGCAGATCACACGTCCTCCCTGCATAAGGACTCCTTCGAGCCCTTCCTTACAGGCATCTATGCACATGAGGAAGTCGGCTTCGGGATTGGCAATCTTCAACATGGGTGCATGGGTTAGTAGATGTTTCAGGGTTTGAAATCTTTCTTCACATTTCTATGTCCACAGGAATTTTGTCCTCTTCTTCTGGAGGGCAGTGATTGGACAACCAATCTTGGAGAATCCTTTTATAAATCTCGTCTAGTATCCTGCTAATCCCTTAAAGGATCTGATATCTGAAACATCCTTTGGGGTAGGCCATTCCATGATAGACCTGATTTTGTCAGGGTCTATTGCTACTCCTTCTTCGGATAGAAGTTGGCCGAAGTAATGTATTTGCTTCTGGAAGAATTCACATTTGTTGAATTTGGCATAGAGATGATGTTCTCTTAGCACTTGCAGCACAAGTCCAAGATGCTCTTCATGCTCTTTTCTATTCTTGGAGTAAATTAATATATCGTCAATAAAAACAATCACAAATTTGTCTAGGAATTTGCTGAGTAAATTGTTCATCAAGCACATAAAAGTGGCAGCGGCATTGGTCAACCCAAATGGCACTACCATGAACTCATAGTGACCATACCTCATTCGGAAGGCAGTTTTATGGATGTCTTCACCCTTGATTTGGACTTGATGGTATCCCAAACTCAAATCAATCTTTGAGAAAATAGACGCACCCCCCAATTGATAGAACAAGTCATCGATCATGGGCAAGGGGTACTTGTTCTTTATAGTTACCTTATTGAGTTGCCTATAATCTATACACAGTCTAAGGGTACCGTCCTTCTTTTTCACGAACAAGATTGGTGCTCCCCATGGAGACATGCTGGGTCGAATATAGTCTTTATCCATCATTTATTTTAATTGCAACTTGAGCTCAACTAACTCAGGTGTGCTCATCCAGTAGGGTGTCCTAGACACCGGCATCGCTCCTGGTGCAAGTTCTATCGAGAAGTCTATGTCCCTTCTTGGAGGTAGACCAAGTACCTCTTTCGAAAATACATCTTCATATTCTCTCAGGATAGGGTGATTGTCAGGGCTTGGTTTGTAACCTTCGATTGTTTTCAACACCTATATTGCATATAGGGAACATCCCTTTCAACAATACTTTCTCACTTGCAGAGATGATATTTGTCTTACTGAGATAGGTTTTTGGATCCCTTGAAGGGTTATCTTTTTCCCTTCTTTACTTACACATTCTAAGGTTTTATGGTAATAGTCCAATCTGGCTTTATGGGTGGCTATCTAGTCCATACCAATCAACAGATCATACGATCCTAGGGGTAATAAGTTAAGGGTTGCTTGGGTGGGGAATCTACCCAACATCAATTGGCAGACCATTATAACCTTTGCTACCCTTCTTTTGGTGCCAGTGGCTAACTGTACCAACCCTGGCTTGGTATGTTTTTGTGGCTATAGTTTACACTTATCAACAACTTTAGGGGTTATATAACTCAAATTTGAACCAGGGTCAATCAAAACAGACACTAGATGGTTGGAAATCATACCTTCTATTTCCACCACTGAAGCTTGGTGGTCAGCTTGGTTATTATCCAAGGCTGCATAAATCCGTGGCACACTCCTGGCCACATCATTGATGGTAGTAGCTTCCTGGATGTTATAAATCCTCCGACTATTTTTTTGTCGGTGTGGACAGTCTCTCAATAGATGTTCTTCCCCGCAACCCCAACATTTCAAAGGTTCTCTCTTTGGGTTATCAGTCTTCACTAATATGGGTCCAAAAGTTTTATTTTTGCTCAAGGAGGGAAAATTCTGCTGGTGCATACTTGGGCTGGGAAGCTCATTCTTGGGTTCTTCTTATAGTTCTTAAATCCTAGGGATTTAATCCCCTTTTTCTGAAATCTTGAACTATTCTTCTGTTTCCATCCTTTGCAAGGTTCTGCTCGATGCCCAATCTGTTCATGACAATAGGTTGCCTTTCGAATAGTGCCTTCTAGAGTCTTTGGCTCATCAAATTCAATTCTATTCCAATAGTCCTTAGGTAGTCCACTGATGAAGCGTTGCACCTTTGCCTTTTCCACCTTGATATAGGGTACATACATCAACAAATTGAGGAATTTGTTGACATATTCTTCTATAGTGAGTTGTCCCAGTTTGAGTTCATAAAACTCTTTAGTCTTTTTGTCAAAATATTTTTCCGACAGATACTTCTTTCGAAAGTATTTCTCAAACCGTTCCCAAGACAGGTCCTCTTCGCGAACCCCTTTCACATTCTTAAGGTCTTCCCACCAAATGGAAGCCTTTCCATTCAAGTTGAAGGTGGCCACTCGGGCCTTCATATTTTTTGAAAAGTCATGGAC
>ML778110.1:1191710-1224586 GCA_009831015.1 Picea engelmannii | reverse complement strand
AGGTCCTCTTCGCGAACCCCTTTCACATTCTTAAGGTCTTCCCACCAAATGGAAGCCTTTCCATTCAAGTTGAAGGTGGCCACTCGGGCCTTCATATTTTTTGAAAAGTCATGGACTCTGAAATACTTCTTTAGTCCAAGCAGTCAGGCCTCTGCTTCTTCTCCCTTCTTTATTTCACCGTTGAAGAAGGATGGTTTGGCTTTTCTGAATTCTTCAAATTTATGACCTTTGGAAGACTTTTGCTTCTTCTGCTTCCTTTGGGAATAGGAACTGGTTCTACTGCCAGAAGAGCTCTCCAAATCGCCTGCTTCCTTCTCAGAGGAATCGTCCGCTGCTTGTCCTTTACCTCTAGGGTGGACCTTTTTCAAGGTGCTCCTCTCAGTGTGGCCACTGATATGACCCTGTTTCTGAGTTTCAGGTTCATGTTGCATTTGTCTTTGTATATCGGATAAACTCTGCAGTAAAACTGCGTTAATTTTTGTTTTCTTTTCTTGTTCTTTCATCATCCTTTCATTGTCAGTCTTGTAGCTTTGTAATTTGACCATGAGACTCCTCACAGTCTCGGCTAGATCTGGAGGGGTCCCTACTGCTCTCCTTTCATCAAACTCTTCATCTCTATTGTGGGAGCCCTCTCCCACTTCATGGTGAGTCACCATACTATGCGTTGATAATTTCCCGTGGTTGATCTTCCGCTTGTGTGCAAAAGGAAAAATGTTGGTTGTTAGTCAATATTTATATTTATTTATAACCAATACATAATTCATATTTTCACATGTACACACACACAATAGGGGTTTTTCATTCTTAACTTCGCCTTTTGATTAGGAAGGTTAAGACAGGGGGTCACTCCTTTTAGGAGTGTTTCAAATGGAGCTTCCACGCAACTCGTTCATGAGCCCAAGCAGGCCAAGTGTTGTAACCATGCTCTGATACCAATTTGTAACAAACCCACTATGGCATAATAAATTTTTCGCCTTTTCTCGAGGGAAATAATCCCCGAAGTCCTATGAGGGCTTAACGCAGGCTAGCTCTTCCCTTTTCCACCTCCATGTGATTGTCGGTTATGACCACCAGCCAAACAACTAGGTATCTTTTCGCATTTCACGACTCAACGATATAAGCGAGTTGAGTTTTTCAACTCTGCAAACCCGGAAATGCCGAAATGTCGAACCCCAAAAGGGCTAGTGAGTGACAATCTCCCCACTTGGGTCTTGTCCACGTGACCCTGTTCCATGACCATGCACTAAATCGACAAAGCACTTACCATCTTTTCACGATTCGGGGAATCGGGATGCGATATCTCTTCCTCTCCCTTTCGAATCCGAAACTCTGTAATCTCTGAAGTTCCCCTCCAAAGGGAGATCAACGGCTATAAGCCTCCCTTGATCCAACGGTCTTAGCCGTATCGGGATTTCGAAAATTGGGAGTTCGAAATGCAGGAGAGTCAAGTCTTTCAACTCTTCAAACCACAAAACCTGATACTCGAGTTCTTGTATGAGATCCAACGACTCTCGATGTCTTGGATCCAACGGTTTGGATCTTTTCAGAGTTTCATGAACCGGGAGTTCACGATGCAATGACTCCAAAACTCTTGTCACTCCAATCAATGAATCCCAATATGGGGATTCATGTAGGAGATCAACGATCCTCGAGGATTTGGATCCAACAGTCCACGGGATTTCGGAGCTTTCCCCGAACTCTGACCACTCACCATGTGTCTCCTCCGATGGACGATCTAGATCCTTTTGGGACTCCTCCTTTCTGCCATAGAGTGCATCGGGGTTTTGGGTACAGGGATTTCATGACTTGCGAAGACAAGGGTTCTTGCCCTTTGGTTTCCCAGGTGCCAAAACGCTGAAATGTCGATCGACAACCACGTGTCCCTCTGATGGACGGCTGCGACCTTTACCCATGATCAATCGTTATGATCTTTTCAGGATGATCAATGGTCACGATCAAATCCTGACTTTCTCAAACTTATTCACACTTAAACCGATTCGAGGTTTCGTTTACCGGGATTTCGCAGCTTGCAAAGACAAGGATTCTTGCCCTTTTGTCTCCCAGGTGCCGAAACGTCGACCGATAGCCATGTGTCCTCTACAAAAGGACAGTCCAGATACTCCCACAAAACTTAGGGATCTACATTCCTGATTTCTTCGCTACTTACGAAGATAAAAAGGAAAGGGGTTGAGGCATTAACACCCTCATTTCTTCCTCCAATCTAACGGTCACGACCGACCTCAGATATTTCGACAGGATCTCGTCTATCGATCGATACTTAACCACACTCTTCCATTTCAGGATTTTGTAAATCAAGGTTTTGGGACTCACGAGTACAAGAAAACTTGCACCTAGATACTCCGGGTGCCAAAACTCTAAAAACTCTTAATTTACCCCCATGCTAATAATTCAAGATTTCGCAAGTTGGGGTTTCGGGACTTGCGAGTGCAAGGGGACTCGCCCTTGGGTACTCTGGGTACCAAAATGCTGAAATGTTGGGATCTACGAGGACCTTTCTTTATCACACAGGATCGTTAAGACTTGCACCACCAAATCCTCTTTCAAGTTCTTGGTAAGCTTTCCAGAGAGGGTATCTCTGTGGAGAGATCTATTCCGGGTATTTTTGGAGACGAATAAGGGAATAGATTTCCCGAAAGCAGACTTGAAGTCCAAATTAGTTCAATATACGTATATATAAATCTATCCATAAACATAACCCATACGTGGTCCTTCCAATAAAAGCATGCAACCACCATTTCTGATCAAAACACCACACAGATAGTCTTATACTCAAACCATTCATAAATTGCACAGACTATGAGCATACATTTCATCATATAAATTTGAAGATACAAGATATAACACTTATCATAAAAACACCAGAGGTGATGCAACTGCTGAGAGGGGTGCTCGTTTCAACCCAACCGTAGGCTCAGTGACTCCAAATGGATTTACCACTAGCCACCCCTGAGATGAGACCACGATGCTGCGAGACTGAGTCTTTTTTCACCAGTGACTGAGAATGAAGGTTACTCTCCTTCTTCTCCGCTATCACTCACTCTGTATTTTCCAGAGTTTTTTTTCCTCTTTTTTTTCCTTCCCTCGCGTCTGCCCTTTTATTTCACACTTTTCCTGCCGTTTATCTTTTCAGCGAGGTTGCGTGTGGCATGATCTTCCTCACAGTGGTTAGGTCTGAGGACTCTACGGATGGGCAGTTCACCCCCATCCCTCATTACTCATGAGGAGCCATTTACCTACCAACCTGGCGAGTCATTTAATTTGGGGCCAGCGAGCCACTCTTGGTTATCCGGGCCAATGAAGTCCAGATATGGTATTGGTTTTGGTGGAAGTTAATGCCACCATTCCAGGTGCCTTCCACCACCTTTCTTTAGCCATCATGGTCTCTTTTTCAGCACACCCCCCCTCTTAGAAGTCCTACAATATATATATATATATATATATATTCATAATATTATTTAAATTCATCGACCTTTTTCACAAGGTCCATTCACATCACACATTCACATTTCTGAGTTTGCCACAATACTTGGCCAGTATAGTTATTTTTACAGACTGGGGGAAACATGGTGTTACACCAACAATCTCATGTCAAACTCTTAATGTTCAATGAATGTTACACCTTTCATATTATATGAGTATGGATGGGAATCATGTGAAATATTAATGACTCAATGCCCACTACATGTATTTGGCATCTAAAGACTAAATCATCTCTATTCTTGTTGGCTCTCATTTATTCCTTGATATCGTGTACTCTTTCACATCATAAAAGCCATCGTAATTTACAAATCTCATGCTTATATATAATCATATCATGGTATTGACATATCCAAAATTTTGAGTGTCAATTAATATAAGGTTCCAAGAGAAGCTTCGAGAACTTATCTTTTTGAATCCTCACTTGAATTAATGTGTTATGTGGATTTTTTATCCTTGTTGATATGATAATTGGCATGATATTTAATGTCCATACTTAATGTGTTCAAATCTCACACTCACCACAATGTCATTTCCTTTGTTACGTTTGCATGTTGTCTTGACTTTGCAAAAAACCATAATAATTATCATGGGCTATGGATGTAAATTGTGGGCATTGAAAACTTTTTAGCAAGATTTACTACAAATGTGTGGTTTGATGACAATTTTGAAGAAAAAAAATGCATCAACTAAACCCAAGGAAATGAGGTAATATATATTTCTTCATGTTCACATATTCGATTTCTCTAAAAGCATATAACATGCTAAAAAATCTAACATTGTTATAGCATTGGTATCTAATATTTTAAATTATTATTGGAGAACATTTTCTAGCCTCTCGACCACTTAGTATTTTGTTCATGACATCCATGTTATTTCATTAGTTAATTAGGGTAAAAAAAAACATAATTAATACTTGAACGTAAATATCTCAACCATTCAGTGAGATTGTATAGGTTTTGGTCAAGCTCATTATAAAGATAATGCATAGTTTTTCTTTGTTTCACAAAAAACTATGTTAATGATTTTGTTTGGGGTAGAAAATTATGTTAATGATTTTGTTTGGGGTAAAAGAAAAACTCCATTACGATAAGCAATAACTTGTATGTTTTGATTAAGTTTATGTATTAACCTATGCAAAATATACCTTGCCAACATCACAAAACCTAAAATTTGAATTACAACAATGATAATTCTTACTTTGTTCATTAGATATTCTACATCATCAATTCCTCATGCCTCTAATCATTCCCATTTTCCCATTTTTATGTATCTTTATATATAACGCTCCCTTTTCATTTCTTGAAACATTGACATCAGTGTGATAATACATTAAGTGTCAACCATTTGATAATTCTCCTTGTATCTCTTTCCATCTACCTCATCACAAGCCCAAGAATGATGAGATATATCATTTACAACATGAATTCTTGGAGCAACAATTTTTATGTCGGTGGGATTCTTGAGTTAAGATATGAAGAAGGTAACATAATTCATTTTATCCTTATATATATATGCAATAGCGATTATGATCTAACATCCACTTTATCATTATTTTTTTACATGTTTGGGAAATAGAGTGATCAAGCAATGTCCTCAATAAGAAAAACATACTTGGTGACCTTGATTAGAAATTTCCTTTAGCTTTGTGTTTGTATCGACCTTAGGAATCTCCAAATTGTAGACTTATTAGCCTACATAATAACAAATGGCTGAAATCATGCTAGATTTGCATTTTCCTATATCCCTATTAAGCAAGTAGGCTCTGTTCATGTCTTTTATAGAGTTTTGATATAATTACCCCATTTCAACAAAGGTCTAGGACAATTTATTCTTTTCTAATAAGATCTATAACAAACATGACTCCCATGGTCAAACATTATTGTGGTATGCTCAATATATGAATCTAAGTTGTAATTCGCACTCATCATATAGATACACAAAATAAATCCTCTCTTATATGGGTGTCCACAAAAAGGTTTGTTTCGAACATTGTGTCTAAATCTTTACATTGCAAATTTTAGCACTTTGAAACTCTTCCAAAGAAAACAAGTATAGATTAGTGTTATGTTTTTTATTTTTTATTTATAATATACAAATAACCCATCAAAAGGTTACATTTAAAATTACAAAGTATGATTATTATTTTCTATTGAAGTTACAACTTGTCTATTTGGTGGTTTGTTAACTTTTGACATTGTAAAAATTTGGAAGCACAATATTTTATTTAGAATAATTTTTATTTTGAAATGTGTACTTAGTTTACTCTTGTCAATTGAAGTACAAGTACTTTTGCAACTTCTCACCATGGAAGGTTGGATGAAAATATATTGTTCAAATTTCACCACTGGTCGGCAATAACCTTGTCAGGTTTTTGACACATAGGAAGTCAATATAATGTGTGCGTAAATAGTGTTTGGATCCTCAAGAATGAGTGGATCAAGTAGGGTATAAAACAAGTTTTAAGTGCTTGTGCAAACAAGCTCTCAGCCCCTACTTAGACGTGGAAGAGAATTTTATGTACATGAAAAAAAAATATTGGAAGCTAACAACGATATCCTTGGTCAATATAATCATCCGACTGTCTCCAAACTATGGAAGAGATTGATTATAAGCATACTCTCAGGAATTTCAAGTTATGGATGTGGTTTATGAGTATGGCCAGGGAACCGATAGTTTTTTATACCTCCCTCCGGTAGGTTATATTGTAGTTGTTTAGGAGTCAAAGTCCTTTGACATTCAATTGGTTGCTTTATTTTTTGTTTCTAATAAAGTTTTTAATAAATAATAATAATAATATAATTTTAAGGTCAAGACCAAGCTAGACACTGAATTGTTGTATGAGGCTCCATTGTTTGTGGGACAAGGGACCCCCTCCATGCAACAGTTTGACTGCTAAAGTCTACATACATATACATACCCTACCCCCATTTGGATTTGAACTTTTAATCTCTTAGGAGGAAACACCGATCCTAAACCATTATATATATATATATATATATATATATATATATATAGAAATATTAAAAATTATTTTTCAATTTTTTTAAATTTGATTTTTTTGAATTTTGATTAGTGAGTATGGTTGATAAAAAAAAAATTATGAGGTTTGAAAGGTGTTTTTTAGAATTATAAAATTAATTCAAAAATATAATTTGGAGTTTGGTTGATTAGATTTTTATTTGGGAAAAAAAATTCTAATTTTTATGAACTTTATTTTTATTAATTGTATATTAAAAAAGATGTTTTTTCCTTTTGTTTTTTTAAATTGTTTTTTATCTTTACTATTTTTTTTTCAATTTAATTATTTTTTAATGTAAGTTATTAAAAAATAGTTAATAAATAAATTATGAAGAAATATTATTTTTGGATTTATGAGTTGATTTTTTTTTGTGTGTATCATTTGTTAAGGTCATAGTTTCAATTAAGTCATAATTTTAACTCCAAAAATAAAATTGGTGCCATTGGTATCATCACTTTTTGATTTGAAGGTCAATCCTAAGGTTTCGTCCACAATGTCGAGGTCTTCATTTAAAACAACTCGCAATTTTAACCACCTCCCAAAAAAGGTACTACCAATAGCATTATCTTTTGAAATGCGAGTAAAAATAGCCACTAAATACAACTTCTAAAAAAAACTTTGAAAAATTCTTATTAATTTAGTAACTTTGTTAAAATCGATGCATACAAACTTAAAAGACCTTTTTTGTTATGTCAATTAATAATTTAAATTATAACCAATTAATAAAAAAACATAAAAGTGTAAAATGACTCAAGGTCATATGGAAAGATTTTTTTTATTATTTACTTTTAATGAATTTTCTATTTGATTTTTTATGGGTTGACCTAAGGTTGAGATTGCGAAATTTTAATTTATTTATATCAAATTTTTGAGACAAAATTTAAATGATTTTATTTTTTACGCGTGGATGGTAATAATAGTGACATAAGATATTTCAAGAGTATATCTCTTGACTCATTTGATAAATAATAAATTATATTTTTAATGTGTTTGATGTAATTGATAATGATCTAATGTCATGAATTGATAAGATTGATTTTTTTTTTAATGTTATAGTATGATAATATTGGAACTTTATGCAAACTATGACATAGTTGATATAAATTAAATTTTAAAAACTAAATTATAATTATAATAAAAGGTGTATTTTATATATTTAAATATTTTTATTTATTTATTTATAAGAAATAAAGTTTAAATTTAATACAATTTTGTATTTAAATTTTTTAAATTTGAAATATATATATATATATATATATATATATATATATATATATATAAATTACAAATAATTTAAAAAATGTTTGACATAATTTTATATGTCAAAACTTTAAGGATATAATTTTTTCGTGCTTATATAATTTTATATGTCAAAGTTTTAAGAGTATAATTATTTCATGTTTACATGGGTTTTGAGGATCTTTAAAGCAACTAAAATTTTAAAATTATTAAAAATATATGAATGCTTTCTGTAAATGTTTTGCTTAGCCAACTTTAACAACAATAAAAATTTCAAACCATTTTAAATAACTCAAGTAATAAACCTTTTGGAAATATCCTTCTAACTTCATTTCAAATTAATGATAGACCTTTTCATGTTTACAGTTGAGACGATAAAGCTTACAGAAATAGAAATGTTATTTATAAAAGAGTTGTGGAAATCAATGACTTGTTATGTACACCTATTGAAATTATGTCTTTAAATTAACATTTCAACAAATACAATTTATTTATTTATTATCAAATCTTGCATCCATAACAAACTTTAAAGAAAAAAATGTGATAAATTTAAACACTAAAGGTCATGGCATTTAAGTTTAAATGAATGAAATAAAAAAAAACTAAAACAGAATGAATTATAAGTAATACAATTTATTTATTTATTATCAAATCTTGCATCCATAACAAACTTTAAAGGAAACAATGTGATAAATTTAAACACTAAAGGTCAGGGTGTTTAAGTTTAAATGAATGAATTAAAAAAAACTAAAACAGAATGAATTATAAGTGGAGTAATTTTTTATTTTTTTTTCAAAAGGCAATTTTTCTAAATCAACATCCTAGTTTTATCAAATGAGTAAAACATTGTTGATATGAACTATATAATTATAAAGATATATAACTATATAATTACAAAGATATATCAAAATATTTTGCAAAGAAAAATATTGAAAAATAAGAAATCATTTCGGTAAATATTTTATTGCAAAAATTTGTGATAAAAACTGAGTGAAGAAAAATCAAACTCCAAAAACAAAGTGACCATTCTACTTGAAAAAAAAGTAATAACAAAGAGAGATAAACTAGTTCCTCTTGGAGATATTAGACACCTATCTATTATTTATTTTCATAGGTTGATTAGTCTATGTTAAGGGCGCACATGTTTAGAGATATTATCCCCTAGATGAGGGCGCCACATCCTCTTTAGTAATTACTCATCAGTAATTACTCAGTTGCACTTTAGTTAGACTAGTGGAGTAGAGTCTTGCATGGAAAGCTTGCTATTATCACCAAATGTTTCATGCTTACCTTAGGATCATCACTAGGAGGGTGCACTTACCTTGGAATAATCACCAAGAAGGAGCCACACATGTGCATGCATGAGATTCTCCTCACTCCACTTTTAATTAGTCAATTAATTTATGATTGCATGCCCAATTAACTAGGACTAGGTGGCAGTTCACTCTTGTGTCTGTTTTGTGTATTCACATCTCTCTAGATTGTTACTGTGGTGCATTGGTTCAGTTATGTAGAGTGTATCATGTCTATTTTTCCATTCTCTCAATTTTTAATACAATTCTTTATTCTCTCTCCATATATTCTCTCCCTCTCTCAACTTTGCAAGCTTTGTGTGAATTGTTGTTAGCTAGATTTTATGTGCAGGTTTCACTCCAATTCTACATGGTATCAAAGCCCATAAGTTGCTAGGAAGAAGGTGCACAAGCACTCATTTTTAGGTACAAAAGATTGAAGTAGTTAGAAAGAATGGAATTTTTTCCATCGGATCTTCTTACGCCATACAATTACTTTAATTTGAAGTTGAAGATACTTCTTATTATCATAGGAAGAGGCTTATATCAAATAGCCATGGAAAAAAAAACTAAACCCGCATTGGCAATCAAGAAATCCAAATACTTCAAGTGCATGGATGAGGCCTACGGTCTCATTTCAATGTCCATCTCCCTAGCACTGTTGTTTCATATTGAATCTTCCACAACTCCAAACAAGGTTTTGACAACAATGGAAGTCCTTTTTCAAAAATAGGACGTGATGCATGGCAACATGCTTGAGATTCAGTTAAATTCACTAGATACGTAGTTTTGAGAATATTGAGGACTTGTTCACGAATTTCAAATCCTTACTCCTTCAGCTAAAAGGATGTGTGATCGATAAATCAAAGCAAGAAAAATAGTTGATTCTTTCTATTCTATCCAAGATGGGTTTGAAATATGTCGTCTTTGTCTCCACATTCCATATGGTAAGGGTTACATTGGGTGAAGCCTTGACAATTCCCACATTGGACATATTCAATGAGTTTATGATGTATGAGCAAGACAAGCTCATCAAAATGGGATCAATCAAGAGCTCTAAAGAACATGCACTTTATGTGCATGAGAGCAACAAGTCCAAACCGAAATCCAAACACAAAGGAAAGGGAAGAAGGATCCATATCCAAGAAAGGGAGGCAACTTCAAACCTTCTGATGACTCTTCTAGCTCAAAAGAATGAAATGGAAAGCAAGGGAAAAAAATTGTGGTTATTGAATAGTGGATACCATCATGAATCATATTAGATGAAGAAAACCATAGACCTCATGGAAGAAACACTCGAACAAAACAATCTTAGGGGCTACATTCTCAAGAACTCCAAGAAGAAGCTGAGAGATAGAGGGCCAAAAGATCGAGGTAATGCACATGCTTTAACGACAATTAATTCTTCTATCGATGCATGGATTATCAATTCAAGAGAATATAACCACATGGAAGCCACATTTAAATATGTCATTTCATCCTTAACTGCATGCATGGGTTCTTCCATTCTCATGGGTGATGATTCCCTAGTAGAAGTCACTAGACAAAGGAGAGTAGATCTACAAAACTGAAGTTTCAAGAATGCCTTGCACATTCTGAAACTCTCTGTAAATATATTCTTTGTTTACCAAATAACACATACAGGAACAAGGAAAAGGGTGGAATTCACACCAGATTCTGTGACCATATATGACATGTGAGACCACTCCAAGATTTTTGTTGGTGAGGTAAATCAATAGTCTAGATTGTACACATTTTCTGAATTTATTGCTAAATCTAATTCTGCATTCCTACTAACTCATGCCAATGATGATAGTATAATTTGGCATGAATTTTTCGGTCACTTAAATTTCATGTACATGGAACAACTTAGAAAATAGGGAATGGTCAAAGGTTTTCCGAACATACATTTTTCTGAAGGGGTTTGTCAAGGATGTGTTCTTGGAAAACATTTGTAAGAGAAATTTGAGAAAGGGAAAACTTGGAGGGCCTCCTCTCCTTTCGATCTTGTTCGCAGTGACCTCATGGGTTCTTTACATTATCCTTCCATCAATGAGGAAAAATATGTTTTGGCCTTTATTGATGATTGCTCAAGGCACACTTGGGTGTAATTTATCAGGAAAAAATATGAAGTATTCGAGCATCTCAAGGATTTCAAGGCACATGTAGAAAATTAGTTTGGGAAGATGATCAAGATCATCCACATAGATAATGGGGGAGAGTATATAAACAAGTATGTAAAAAATCTTTTTGATGAGGCAGGTATACATTTACAACATACAATTCCATACACTGCATAGTAGTACGAGGTACTTGAGAGGAAGAACCAATATCTCAAGGAGATGGCCAGTTGCATGCTACATGCAAGGTCCCTTCCCTCCAAATTATGGGATGAAGAATTCAATTGTGCCACTTACATACATAATAGATATCCTTACATATTTGTGAAGGACAAGACACCTTTTGAATCCTGGAGCGACGTCAAACCGGAATTAACTCACTTCCAAATCTTTGGATCATGTGCATGGGCCTTTGTACCTTCGTAAAAGAGGAGGGAATTAGGTCCCAAAAGAACATAATGCATATTTTTAGGTTATCCTGAAGGTGTGAAGTGATATAGATTGATATATTCTTCAATGAAAAAATCTCATCATTGAGAGGAGTGTCTGGTTTGAACAAATTCCCATGCATGCACCTCAGGAGCCACATGTAGAGACTTATGTACTTCATCTTGTACCAAAAATTTGAGATGATGCATCCTCCCATCCATATCATATTTCAGATCTAATTTCAAAAATGGATTTGGAGGATCATGGATCATGAGCATGAAAGTGATGATCCAAATCAAAGACCCAAATGGTCACAGTACACCCTAGAGGAAGTAGGTGATATTTTTGGGGATCCAGTGGATCCAAGGAGGATGAGATCCCAATTTAAGGAGGTACCACATGCACTTATAGCTACATAACTAGTAATACACATGCATTGCTACATGTTTCTATCTTTAAGCCATTAGACCTATGCAGAAGCTAAAGGGAATCCATCTTGGGAAGAAACTATGACCGAGGAGTACAACTCCTTCATTGAGAACTAGACTTGGCACTTGGTTTTGCTTAGATTAGATCGGAAAGTTGTCATATGAAAATGGGTCTATAGGACCAAGAAAGAACCAAACAGACATGTGAGTAAATAAAAGGAAATATTGGTTTCCAATATATTTCAACAAGTCCACGAGATTGATTATGATGAGACATTTGTTCCACTAGAAAAGATCGGCTCCATCAGGTTGGCCCTCTCCATTGCAACAGGCAAGGGGTGGGAATTTGAACATATGGACGTGAAGAATTCATTTCTTCATGATGATATCTTAGAATATATCTACATGGAGTAGCCTCATGGGTACACACAAAACTCCTCTCTAGTTTGTCGACTCAAAAATTCACTCTATGGCCTCAAGTAGGCTCCTAGAGGATGGTATGCTAAGATGGAATTACACTTATTATCTCACTCTTTCATTAGATGTAAATAAAATCCTAATGTTGATATGTTGATAACTTCTAACTCTCTTTTGATCTTAGTGCTATAGGTAGATGTTATGTTGATCACAGGTAGTTCGGCCTCAACAGTTGTTGTGGTCAAAGACATTTTGCATGAAAGGTTATCTATGACCAAAATGGGTCCACTTATCTTTTTCCTTGGTCTTGAAATCATATAGGATGCTTTAGGAATCAATTTTTCTTAGACAAATTATGCCAAGGATCTTTTGGTTAGATTCAACATGACCATTTGCAAGTTTGCAACCACACTCTTCTTATCTGGGGTCAAGCTCAAGGATGGAGGGGATACACCATTAGTGGATCGAACCAAGTACAAACAACTAGTGGGGATCCTTCTTTCCCTCACTCACTCCCATCCAAATCTCTCATATGTAGTGGGCTTAGTTTCCAGGTACATGCAGAAGCCACATGAGCTTCACTGAAAAGATGCCAAGGGCATCTATAGATATGTTTTGGGTACCACCAATCACATGATTCACTATGTAGCAGGTCGTGCTTTGGATCACATGGGCTATATAGATTCAGATTGGGTTGGCAATAACATAGATCACAAGTCCACCTCCAGGTACATTCTTAGTTTGGGCTCCAACCCCATATGTTGGTTGAGTAAAAAGTAATCAATGATTGATTTATCATCAACAAAGAAAAAGCATAGAGGAGTGATCAACATTACCATTTAGGAACTTTGTCTACATAAATTCCTTAGTGAGATTGGTATCCAGTTCCATCATCCAATTTTCATCTGTTGTGACAATCAGAGCACACTGAAATTTTGCAAAGACCTAATGTAGCAGTAGAGAACAAGACAAATAGAGATCCATATGCATTACATCGAAGAGTTGGTTCATGATGGGATCATTGATTTGTAGTACTATCCTTCCTATGAACAAACTATCAACATGTTCACCAAATCTTTCACTAATGATGCAGGAGCATCGTCGACTCATCAGGGAGCATCGACCAAGACAAGCGAGCCAGCATGAAAGATAACGAATAGCTGGACAAGGCCAGCCGAAACTTTTTGAAATTTCATTTAAGATGATGCACCAATGTGTAAATGAACCATTTATGGAAAGCGCCTTTGTATATTATAATGGACCTTGAGCCTTTAAGCTCTCGTCCTTAAGTAGATGAGGCATTTAATAGATTTGATGCGGGTAGATAGATGTTTAAGACTAGATTAGACAATTTTAGAGTCCGAGAGGCAAAACGGATATAGACACCCTCCTTTGCACATTGTAACATGATTAAGAATCATTCATTCAGGAGCAAGAGGAGAGAGCAAGCAGTTGTGAAGAACACCCATGTACAGATGTTTTTGAATTAATAGAAGCGAGTCTTTAATTCAATTTCATGGCGGGTGTTGTTTCTCTGTGTATGTTGGTTATGTGCTCATGAATGCTTGTTTTCTGTCATACATTTTCTTTGATATGCTGTGTATGTGGTTTCATAGTTGAAATGAAAGCTGTGAGAGTAAGAAATTAGTTTCAATTGTTTCTCTATATTAAACCAGAGAATTCCTGCAAAGGGTGCAGTTGAATTTGTCCGCAAGGAGTGCGTGACTGCAGGGTTCAGATAGAGATAATTTTTGTTCTAAGCTCTCAGAAGTGAAAATTTGGCGTCGGAGCATGTAAGACATACACAGGACGGAAGAAGACTCAGAGTTGCAATTCTGAGAAAAGGGTATTAGGACCGCTACTGCAGGTGAGCATGCAGAGTCGGGGAAGCTTCAACACTTAGTCGTGTTTGAAGAGTTGCCGCAAGGAGTGCATGCATCAAGTCCTCATAAAGACTTTTGAAGCGAAGACAAGCTCAGGAGGAATAGGCCTACATTTCATCGGAGGAGAAATTCACGAGTGCTGTGGAATGCCCGAGAGAAGCTCCACAGGTTGGCGAGTGGCGGAACAAATCTTCACGGAGGAAGCGTTTGATTCATCTCGCAAGAAATATCAAAGGAAGGACGGACGGTTGAAATCTCTTGGAGAGATTCCACGAGAACCGAGGACCGTTAGATCTTGCAAAGGTGCACGGAGATTACAGTGCGAGCATTTAGGAGTTCGAAGCTCAGGAGGAAGTAATGTCGTCGATCTGGGTTCATAGGAACCGTCAGATTTGCACGTGCCATCACATATCGGTATATCGAGAGTTGAAGCACCAAGCCGTAGGAACGGAAGTGACGATATCGCGATCCGCGATATCCCGATAGGATCACAACCGTTGATCGTGGAGACGCGTGTCAAGGAATCCCATCTAATTGGGGTTCAGGGAATCAGGGTTCTCAACGAGAGAGAACACTTGCTTGTCAGATTCGCGATCCGCGATATCCCGAAGGTGACGTGGTAGTGTAGGACCCTGGGATCTAGCGGAGTACAGGTGGCATTGTATCTGAGGGTCGGTACATCGGGGGCTCGGAGTTTGCAAATTTAGAGTGTCGACATCATGAGTAGCGATATCCCGATAGGGAAAACTCCGATAATAGAAGAGGAGAAAGTCAACGATTGACCCATATCGGGATTCGGGGACTCGTGAGGCATATGGCACGCGAGCATAGAATTCGCGATATTGCGAATTTTGATTTTTCGACTGTCAAGGGAGATCATTGGAGAGTGTTGTGGGTGAAGAATTCTCGACGGGGAATCAGAGGAGCATTAACTCTCTTCGGGCCAAATATTAGAGAAGGTCCTGGTGGGAGTGATCGTTCTCCGAGGAGTGGGGAAGGTTGCGTCAGAGTGGTATCAGAGCCAGGAGTGACTCCTTGTTTCCTACAACAGGGAGGAAGAAGATTTCATCATGCCACCCAGAAGAGAAAGAAAATCTCCTGATCCAGAGGACAGGGATGTGCGGAGAAGAGGTAGGCTGGCAGGGAATCCGAAAATGGAGCGGCAGATGAGAGATCTTTGAGCAAGGCTTGAGGAGATGGAGACTGCACAAAGACGCGGAGTCGGTGCAGGGGATCTTAGTGATTCCGAAGTTGAAGAGGAAGCTGGACATGAAGGAGAGGTCAAAGTAGAAGATGCATCGACCGATCGATTGATCAAAGCCATTGCCAGAATGAGCTCAAAGACCAAAATGGATATTCCAGCGTATGAAGGAAGCCTGGATGTAGAAGAGTTGCTGGACTGGATCCGAGATCTTGACACCTACTTTGACTATGAAGATATCGAAGAGGATAAAAAGGTAAGACATGTTGTTACCAAGTTGAAGGGACATGCAGCTTTATGGTGGGACGAGCTACAGACAGATAGACGTTCCAAAGGTAAACAGAAGATTAAAAGCTGGGATAGAATGATTGCTAAGATGAAAGCGAAGTTCATCCCAAGGGATTACCAGATCACACTATTTAGGTGAATGCAGAACCTGAGACAAAAGTTGATGACGGTGAGGGAATACACCGAAGAGTTTTACAAGCTCAACATTAGAGCAGGTCATCAGGAGAGCGATGATGAGAAGGTTGCTAGATACCTGAATGGTCTGAGATACGACATTCAGGATGAATTAAGCATGACAACTATTAAGACGATTGAGGATGCTTACCATATGGCTCTGAAAGCCAAAGAGAAGCTGAGCCATAAGCAATGACAGCGAGGGAAAGGCAGAAGTCAGCCCAGAGGCAAGGCAGTTGCCCAGGAGAAATATCAGAAGCCTAAGGAGGAATGGAAGAAACCTCAGGGTAAGGCTGAAAGAGGTGGAACCTCACAGCAGAAGCAGCCATATGCTGAACAGAGGAGACAACAAATCGATCAGTGAGGAGATTATGCTGATGCGAACACTCTTCCTTGTACTAGAGGTCGAGGTAGAGGAAGAGGTGGAGTTATCACATGCTTTACATGTGGGAAGAATGGGCACAAGTCATTCGAGTGTCCAGAGAAGAAGAAGGATGCAGGAGAAGCTCACATCACAGAAGCGCAGAGACGTGATGCTGAGTCAAAAGATGCAGACAATGGAAGATCGCTTGGGATTCATAAGGTCCTTTTGACACCTAAGAAGGAGGCAGAAAGCTCAGTACAGAGGAGCAGACTATTCAAAACAGCTTGCACATCCAAGGACAGGAAATGTAAGGTCATTGTGGATAGTGGAAGCACCGACAATCTCGTTTCGACCGAGATGGTGGAGAAATTAGAGCTGGAGACGACTGATTACCCGAGTCCTTACAAAGTATCCTGGCTACAGAAGGGACATAAGGTGAGTGTCACTAAACAATGTTTAGTTGAATTTAAAATTGGGAGATATAATGATAAGGTCCTATGTGATGTCATTCCCATGGATGTCTATCATGTATTGCTGGGGAGACCATGGCAGTATGACCGAAATGTGATTCATGACAGGAGGATGAACACATACACTTTGGAGAAGGATGGGAGGACACACAGACTGCTTTCGATAAAGGATAAAGAAGTGAAACCGGAAGTAAGTAACACCATACTTCTCATGAGTGGGAAGGAGATTCTTACAGAGATGGAGAAAAAGGAAGATCCACAATTCTTTGTGGTCAGGAAACCGAGAATTGTCCTGACTAGCACAAGAGTGGATGACCTACCGGATGAGGTTCAGGAACTGTTGGGAGAGTTCGCTAACATCATCGTGGACGAACTACCTCGTTCGTTGCCACCGATGAGGAGTGTGAGTCATCACATCGACCTCATACCAGGAGCAAGTTTACCGAACAAGGCTGCGTACAGATTGACGCCACAGGAGAATGAGGAAGTCAAGAGGTAGGTACATGAGCTGCTAGATAAAGGACTGGTCAGGGAGAGTCTAAGTCCATGTGTTGTTCCGACAGTACTAAGTCCGAAGAAGGATGGAGGTTGGAGAATGTGTACCGACTCCAGAGCGATTAACAAAATCACCATCAGGTACAGATTTCCACTACCGAGAATGGATGATCTGATGGATTGCCTGAGCGGGGAAAATTATTTTTCAAAAATTGATCTTAAGAGCGGATATCACCAGATTCGCATGAGGGAAGGTGATGAATGGAAGACCGCATTCAAGACGAACGAAGGGTTGTACGAATGGCTGTTCATGCCATTTGGTTTGACAAACGCGCCAAGCACATTCATGAGGTTGAGGAATGAAGTCCCGAAGGAATTCATCAGGAGGTTTGTAGTCATATATCTGGATGATATATTGATCTACAGTAAGACGAAGGCTGAGCATTTAAAAAATTTGGCCACTGTAATGAGGAGGTTACAGCAAGAGAAGTTGTTGATCAATATGAAGAAGTCTTCATTTATGCAGACAGAGCTCATTTATTTGGGTTTTGTTATCTCAGCGAATGAGTTAAAGATGGATCCAGAAAAAGTGGAAATGATAAAAAACTGGCCATCACCGAGAAATGTTTTCGAGGTGAGGAGTTTCCACGGATTGGCTAGTTTCTACAGAAAGTTCATTAGGAATTTCAATGGAATTAGCGCATCAATGATGGACACAGTGAAGAAGCGACATAAAACTTTTCACTGGACAGTAGAGGCTGAAAGGAGCTTCAATCTGTTGAAACAAAAGATCATAGAGCAACCAGTGTTGGTGCTGCCAAATTTTCAGAAGACATTTCAGGTGAAATGTGATGCTAGCAGATATGCTATAGGAGCGGTCTTGAGTCAGGATGACAGGCCAGTTGCATATTCCAGCGAGAAGCTGGATGACGCGAAGCTGAAATACTCCACGTATGATAAGGAATTTTACGCTATCATACAGGCGTTGAAAAAGTGGAAGCATTATTTGATCCCAAAAGAATTCATATTATACAGCGATAATCATGCATTGCAATTTGTAAGTCAACAGGATAAGTTGAACCAAAAGCATGCAAAATGGGTAGAGTATATGCAGAATTTTACATTTGTAATTGAACACATTTCAGGAACTGCTAACAAAGTGGCTGATGCTTTGAGCAAGAAATGTTTACTGTTGCAGGAGTTTCGGGTCAAAACCTTGGGTTTTGAAAACCTTAAAGACATGTATGCAGGTGATGCAGATTTTGCTGAAGCATACGAGGCAGCTAAGAATCCAGTTCTTAGAGATCGGAGCCCATGGATAGACTACATGATCCAGAAGGGATTGCTATTCAAAGGCAATCAACTGTGTATTCCAGATTGCTCCATGAGGGAGAATATGCTAAAGGAAAAACACAGTGGGGGCTTAGCAGGTCACTTTGGTCATGATAAAACATTTGCAAAGCTGAACAAATCGTATTTTTGGCCGGGCATGCGAAGCGATGTAAAAATATTTGTTGACAGATGCAGGATTTGTCAACATTCGAAAGGTCGAAAGCAGAACGTCGATTTTTATCAGCCATTGCCTGTACCGAAGAGGCCGTGGGAGGCAATTAGCATGGACTTTGTATTGGGATTTCTGAGGACACAGAGAGGGGTTGATTCCATTTTTGTGGTGGTGGACAGGTTTTCAAAGATGGCACATTTCATTCCATGCCAGAAGACCAGCGATGCGACGCACATCGCAAACTTGTTTTTCAAAGAGATTGCCAGACTTCATGGATTGCTGAGAAGTATGGTATTGGACATGTATACCAAATTCATCGGGCATTTTTGGAGGACGCTATGGAAAAAGCTAGGGACAAACTTGGCGTTTAGTTCAGCTTACCATCCTCAGATAGATGGACAAACAGAGGTGGTGAATAGAAGCTTGGGAGATTTATTAAGGAGCCTAGTGACCGAACACCACAACAGCTGGGATAATGTGTTTCCATAGGCAGAATTTGCATACAACGATTCAGTGAATCGAAGTACAGGTAAAAGTCCATTTCAGATTGTGTATGGGACACAACCAAGGGGAGTTTATGAACTCAGGGAGTCAGACCAGGTTGCAACTAGCAGTGCTAGCGCTGAAGAATTCACTGAAGCAATGAGAGAACTTCACAGCAAGGTGAAGCAGTGATTGCAAAACTCAAATCAAGAGTAAAAGCGCAGAGTTGATCAACGGAAGAGACAACTTCAGTTTGAAGTTGGTGATATGGTTCTGGCGCACTTAAGGAAGGAAAGGTTCCCAAGGGGAACATATAACAAATTAAAAATGAAGAAAATTGGGCCATGCAGGGTCCTAAAGAAATTTGGAAAGAATGCTTATGAGATTGAGTTGCCAGAGGATATTGGGATATCTCCGATATTTAATGTTTCAGATTTATACCCATACAGGGCTGGAGAAATAGAAACTAGAACTGAAGAACCAGTGATCCAGTGGCAGAAGAAATTACCAGTAGCAGAGAAGCCACAGATGGAGTACATACTAGACAAAAGAATGGGCAAGAAAACGAGGCGAAAGCAGTATTTCGAGTACCTGGTCAAATGGAAGAATCACCCAGTGGAGGATGCCAGCTGGGAGACGGAAGCAGTGATTCAAAGACATGGACAGACCGTGCGGGAGCTCATAGACAAGAGCCATGAAAAGTTTCAAGCCGAGGAGTATGATGCAGGAGCATCACTGACTCATCAGGGAGCATCGACCAAGACAAGCGAGCCAACATGAAAGATAACGAACAGTCGGACAAGGCCAGCCGAAACTTTTTGAAATTTCATTTAAGATGATGCGCCAATGTGTAAATGAACCATTTATGGAAAGTGCCTTTGTATATTATAATGGACCTTGAGCCTTTAAGCTCTCGTCCTTAAGTAGATGAGGCATTTAATAGATTTGATGCAGGTAGATAGATGTTTAAGACTAGATTAGACAGTTTTAGAGTCCGAGAGGGAAAACGGATATAGACACCCTCCTTTGTACATTGTAACATGATTTAGAATCATTCATTCAGGAGCAAGAGGAGAGAGAAAGAAGAGAATTTGTGAAGAACACCCATGTACAGATGTTTTTGAATTAATAGAAGCGAGTCTTTGATTCAATTTCATGGCGGGTGTTGTTTCTCTGTGTATGTTGGTTATGTGCTCATGAATGCTTGTTTTCTGTCATACATTTTCTTTGATATGGTGTGTATGTGGTTTCATAGTTGAAATGAAAGCTGTGAGAGTAAGAAATTAGTTTCAATTGTTTCTCTATATTAAACCATAGAATTCCTGCAAAGGGTGTAGTTGAATTTGTCCGCAAGGAGTGCGTGACTACAGGGTTCAGATAGAGATAATTTTTTCTCTAATCTCTCAGAAGTGAAAATTTGGCGTCGGAGCGTGTAAGTCGTACACAGGCCGGAAGAAGACTCAGAGTTGCAATTCTGAGAAAAGGGTATTAAGACCGCTGCTGCAGGTGAGCGTGCAGAGTCGGGGAAGCTTCAACACTTAGTCGTGTTCGAAGAGTTGCCGGAAGGAGTGCGTGCATCAAGTCCTCATAAAGACTTGTGAAGCGAAGACAAGCTCAGGAGGAATAGGCCTACATTTCACTGGAGGAGAAGTTCAGGAGTGTTGTGGAACGCCCAAGAGAAGCTCCACAGGTTGGCGAGTGGCGGAACAAATCTTCATGGAGGAAGCGTTTGATTCATCTCGCAAGAAATATCAAAGGAAGGATGGACGGTTGAAATCTCCTGGAGAGATTCCACGAGAACCGAGGACCGTTAGATCTTGCAAAGGTGCGCGGAGATTACAGTGCGAGCATTTAGGAATTCGAAGCTCATGAGGAAGTAATGCCGTCGATCTGGGTTCATAGGAACCGTCAGATTTGCACGTGCCATCGCATATCGGTATATCGGAAGTTGAAGCACCAAGCCGTAGGAACGGAAGTGACGATATCGCGATCTGTGATATCCCAATAGGATCACAACCGTTGATCGTGGGGATGCGTGTCAAGGAATCCCATCTAATCGGGGTTCTCGACGAGAGAGAACACTTGCCTGTCGGATTTGCGATCCACGATATCCCGAAGGTGACGTGGTAGTGTGGGACCCCGGGATCTAGCGGAGTACAGGTGGCAATGTATTGGAGGGTTGGTACATCGGGGGCTCAGAGTTTGCAAATTCAGAGTGTCGACATCGCGAGTAGCGATATCCCGATAGGGAAAACTCTGATAATAGAAGAGGAGAAAGTCAACGATTGACCCATATCAGGATTCGGGGGCTCGTGAGGCATAAGGCACGCAAGCATAGAATTCACGATATTGCGAATTTTGATTTTCCAACTGTCAAGGGAGATCATTGGAGAGTGTTGTGGGTGAAGAATTCCCGACGGGGAATCAGAAGAGCATTAACGCTCTTCGGGCCAAAGATTAGAGAAGGTCCTGGTGGGAGCGATTGTTCTCCGAGGAGTGGGGAAGGTTGCGTCAACTAAGAAGAAATTTAACTTTCTGTGTGACCTTCTTAGAGTGAAGCACACAACTACTTAGAAAATGTTTTTCTTTTTCTGTATTGTACTTTGAGTGGTTTTTTTCCCATGAGTTTTTCCCTTTTTCCTCTTTTTTGAGTGTGCATTCATTATATGCATTGTAAAATGGGTATCAAACATGGCTTCTTGTTGAGATCCATTCATCTTTTACTCCCTAGTAGTGTTCAAGGGGGTGTTGGAGATATTGCACACCCACCTAGTATTTATTTTCCTAGATTGATTAGTCTATGTTGAGGGCGTTCTTGGTCAAACATAGGTGGTCCATAGATGAGGGTGTCACACCCTCTTAAGTCTTTACTCAGTTGCACTTCAATTAGACTAGCGGAGTAGAGTCTTTCATGGAAACCTTGGTATTATCACCAAGTGTTACATGCTCACCTTGGGATCATCACTAGGAGGGCACACTTACCTTGAGATCATCACCAAGAAGGCACCACACATGTGCATGTATGATATTTTCCTCACTCTACTTCTGATTAGTCAGTTAATTGATAATTGCATGACCAATTAACTAGGAATAGGTGACATTTCACTCTTGTGTTTGTTAGTGTGTGTTCACATCTCTCTAGATCATTATTGTGGTGCATTAGTTCAACAATCTAGAGTATATCATGTCTATTTTTCCATTATATAATTTATTTAATACAATTCGTTATTCTCTCTCCATCTCTTCTCTCCCTCTCTCAACTTTGTAAGATTTGTGTGAATTGTTGTTAACTAGATTCTCTATGCAGTTTTCACTACAATTTTGTAGTTCCCAAAGAGATAGATTTGCAATTTCCATAGAAAATTCGTATTTTTAATTTTCAACAGAAAATAACAAAGAGTTCTCTTCTTTGGAATAAATTAGAGAGTCCTAGCAGTATATTTGGATACAACCTCTACCAACGTATCCAAATTAACATGACAATTATAATTACACCCTTTTTAATTTGTGGCTCTAATGGAGAATCAAAGAGTTATATCTTTGGTTTTAATGGATAATCTCAAGTTATAATTCTCAATAAAGACCAATTAAGAGATAGATCTCTTCTTCCAAAGGAAGATTTAGACTTATACTAATTGAAACTATTAAATTATGAAAATTTATAACTTACACAAATAAATATTATTTTATTGTAAAAATAATATAATTACACAAATAATTACAACAAAATATTTTTCATTATTATTAATTTTTTACTTTAATTTCTTTTTATCTTTAATAATATATTTTAATAGGTGTTTATTTATTTTTAAATGTAAAATATATAATGTCAATGGTATCAATGTAAACTTTTGTTAATAAATTGTATGCATATCAAAATGGGGTTGTCTACTTGTTCTAGGTTTTTGTTTTTTTTGTCGGTGGATATAAACTTTCAAGAAATTATAATTCTATGTTGTTTAAATTGCATTTATGAATGAAAAATGGATTCAAAATTTATCACTCAAATATGTAGACTCAACAATTTTTAACAAAATTTGAGAAAAAATTAAACAAAAAATATCTTTCTAAAAAACAATTAAACTACTAAAAATTTTAATACATCATATTAAATTCAAAATTTTTATGCATCATATCAAATTTTTAAATTAATAATAAATGAATTTAAATATTTAAAATTTTATAAATAAAATATTTAAAATAATATTTTTTCTTAAAAATTTCATGCCAAACTAGAAATATCACTAAAGTGTTTATTTCTCTAAAAAACTAAAGCGTCCATATACAAGTGTTTGATTATAAAAAGCTTAGTTAAAAAAAGATTTTCATTATTAATCACCATCATATTTATAAAAAACTTAATCAGATGATCAAATCAACCTTGACAATACTTTTTAGATAAAAAAACCTTATTTATTATTAATTCTCAACTAATGTAATTAGTAATTCTAAACTATATATTTATTAATCTCACAAGTTTTTATAAACCAAAAGTTGTGTTATCATAGTGCCAAATTAGTAGAATATGGTGTTGCAATTTCTTACCGTAATTGAAACACAGTCTAAACTATAATTCTGTCTCGTAACATTAAAGATATTTGATCCGAGGCATCCATGTTTTGAATGAAATTTTTTATTTTACTACTTTGGCGTAAATTTCCTTTGTGGCATCTAGGTTTTAAATCAAATTTCTCTCGCTTATGGAACTTATTTTACACTTTAATGCACATGAGACGATCATGACCCTTTTTTTAATCAAATTTAGTACCCATTTTCTTTGACCGAGAATATTATGTACAAAAGGGCCATGGGATTTTCCTGAAGCCCAGGAAAAACTTTTCTGGAGCATATTATATACAAAAGCACCACGAAATTTTCATGCGAATTTCTTGATTCCTCTGAATAAATTCGAATAAATTCTCATGGGAATATATTATATACTCGACAATTTTCTTATGTGGGAGTATAATAACGGTTAATCATTGTCTCTCTTTTCGATTTGTGCTCACCAAAAGTTCGTCATGTGATTTTTGTTAAAATTTATAAATCAAATAGCAAATTTTGATTGCACAAATAAATTTAGTACAATTTTTTTTTATAGGCTTTATGATGTGGATGGTGCCAACCAACCTAAAGGATTGCTTGAGGCTTTTGTATCAACCAATCTATACTCAAATCTCGGGAACTTTAATGCATGCCTACATCTCAACACAATGCTTGGACCAATATTGTAGAAAGATTTAATTATCAATCAATGGACCACACACTTAACCACGAATTCAAAATGGATCACTCCTATATAATTTATTATACATTGTTATGTGTTTGGATATTTTTTTGAATAAAAAAATTTGGGCCATAAACTTGTAGGGTCCATTTTATGGGCAAGTTCTATTTTAGTGATTTGGGGTCATGAAACTTCAAAGCTCATTTACGATATTAAATGTTTGTTTTGGGGTCAAAACTTTGCAAACAAAGTTCCAACTCTCTAACGCATTTCTACTCATCAAGAGTATTCCAACATCAAAAAGATCACCTCAATCAAAGTTCATATGGGGAAATTATGTCTCTCGCAAGTTGCCTTATGTTTTAATCACCATAGTATCGAGTGGATGTCACATGAGCTCTAATTACTCACACATGTCAAGCTAGTCATATGTGGATTTTCTAGAAGATTCTAGAGGGTCCAAAACCATAACCCTCATCAGGGGTTGTTAGACATGCAAAAACCCTAACCTTGACCGTAGAAAATGATTAGGGCATGTTAAACATTGGGCCACTAGGAAAATAAAGGGTTTCATACATATTATATCGATTTGTTATTCTATAGATGAGTAGAGTTAATTAGTGAATATTGTGAGAGAACATATGAAGAAGAAGACCCTATATCAGTCATTCAGGACACATTTTCTATTATGACTCCATCATGCATCCATATTTCTTTGTATTTGAATACTATATCTAAGAAGAAAAGAGAAAGGCATAGTTCTCACCTTCTAGTTGGGTTTCCTATGGTACATTTTGTGTTCATTGTGTGGATGGTCTAGTATTTATTGTTTTTACTTATTGATTTAACTTCTTAGTGTATTTCAATAATTTTGAGCACTATGATTGCAATATTAAATTGTACATAATAAATGATAACCTTGCAATGTGTTGCAAGAACTTGTAAAATTTGACACACTGTCCAATAGAATAACTATTGTAGTTTACATATCATATTAATATCAAAGCAATTTTCTTTGGGTTTTTGTTAGATATTGTGGGATTTACAAATTGGTTTAAAGAAATAAGTCCCAAACCCCATCCATAACAAATGAGTACAATAGTAATCTAGGGGATGAATTGAAGGAGATATTCACAAAGATGGAAGCACAAATATCTGACATCTCTCGTAACATGGTGATCCTCATGAGAGTGCCAGAGAGAAAGCTCAGACCTTTAGAGGTGTTTGGTAGCTCTAACTTGCACACTCGCTATGATGAGAAATCTAAATACAAAACAGAACTAGAAAAGGAGATAAACAAAGAGAGACCAAGTTGTTGACTCACTTTCACGCATCCTTCTTAACATTAGGGGGTTAATGACCCATGGTTCATCTAGAGTTGAATAACAAAACCCCAAGGCATTGGCATATCAATCCTTAGTTAAAGATTGAAGCAGGTCACACCTGAGACACCATGAGAATCACATAGACCATTGGTTCTTCTATCAGTGAGAGTTGGACTAGGGTTTGAAGATTTGGTTAATTGATGGTAGCGGTAGGCAAAGTCTGATTTTGTGTCAAATATTAGGATCAATCGAGCTTTGAAACATTCCAGGGATTAGTGGCTATCATAGGAAAGAGTACAGTTTATTAAATCTGATAGACATTAGTGGGGATGTTGATCTATTGGATTTTGATGATGATGTGGGTCATATCGAGGATATCTTCTTCTTGAATGGGGATTTTGTATAAGCGCAACTGTTGAGGAGGGATTTCTCCAAGAAGTTTTAGGCATCGTTGGATCATCCATCAGATGGTGGTAATGAATGCATGAATACAATGAGAGGCAAAGATACAAGCCTTATTCATGAAATCCAGATTGATTCCAATCATAGGGTTTTGAAAGTCAAGGAGAGGCCAACCTGATGCAGGAGAATCCCTCACAACAAGCAAAACCAACGTGGAAGCAGGAAGTCAGCTGGAAGACGTCCAGCACAAGTTTTGAATTTTAAAACTTTCTCTTGAAGTTGATGCGCTGAATATAAATGAGATCATTTAATATGGCACCTTGGTAAGAATGTAATCAGACCTCGAGCCATACGCTCTCGTCTGAGATAGACAGAGGCATTTATAGTAGTAGTTGTAGGTAGATAGAATTAAATTCTTAGATTAGATAGTTCTAGAAGGAAGAGGGAATACCGAACAAAGACACCCTCACTTGTATCATTGTAACATTAGCAACAAGAGCAAGAAGAATCTAGAGAAGAGGAGAATAGCGGAGAGCTGTAGAAGAACACCCATGTATAAATCTTGAATTAATAGAAGAAGTTGATTCATATTCATGGCTGTTGTGTTATTCTCTGTGTGTTGAATGTTCTGTTTATGAACATTTCTTCCTGTTAGGCATTGTTGTTATGTTGTGCGTATGATTTCATGTGTTAAGATATAAGCCTGAGAGGAGGTGAAGTGAGTTACAATTGTTTTCTCTTTTGAGCAAGGATTCCTGCAAGGAGTGCAGTGGAAGTTGTCCACAAGGAGTGCGTTGACGGAAGGCTCAGGGAGTTAAACTCTTGTTCTCAAAGCTCTCAGAAGTGAAAGTGAGTTGCTAAAGCCGCGCAAGGAGTGCGCAGGCGAAGAAAAGTCTCAGTTGTAAATCTGAGCAAAGGAGATCGAAGACTGTTGCTGCAGGAAGTGCGCAGAGTCGGAAGGATTCAACACTTGGGAAGTTGTTGAATGATGAGTGCAGGGAGTGCGCGTAAGTTCCTCTTAGGAAGCAAAGTGGAAAATCTCAGGAGGTATAGCACCTTCGTGACATCGTTAACGTAGAGCACAGGAGATTCTGTGCTAAGAAGTTCTTAAGAGGGGAGGAGAAAAATCGACGGTCAGGATTCGCAGAGGAGAGTCATGAAATCCCGTCAGCCGTCAGATCTCGAGAAGTTGTGCTGGGGTTAAGCCCAGGGGTACAGAGGAGAAGTCTCGACCAAAGTCATCGGGATATTAGTGTCATCGGGGTTTTGTTAAGACAGAGAATCGGGACCTTGTGGCTCTCGAAACCCCGAGAAAAGATCTCAGCCGTTGATTTTGGCAGGACACATGTCAAGGGACTAGGGAGTCATCGGGGTTCAGCTCATCGAAGAATTGGGGTTTCCGAGGACATAGAACTCTCACATATTGGAATCGAGATCCATGATTTCCCGACGGGAGTCGTGAACCATCCATAGGCGAGGACACGTGGCCAGAGATCCTGATGAGTCGGCGTTTGGAGCATCGGGGGTTCCGGAGTCATGAAACTCGTGCATAGTGAAATTGTGATCTGCGATTTCCCGATGCGGTTGGAGCCGTTCGATCTCAGGGACGCGTGTCAAAGGATCCGAAGGAGTTGGGGTTCGACATTTCAGGGTTTCCGCATACAACGGAACTGTTGCACTAGAAATCACGATTTCGCCATACCTGATAAGGCGATGAGGAATCAGTGACGTGGAGGAGAGAGTTCACACATGCATCAGGGATCGGCATTTCGGGATCCTCGGTGACGAGAAAACCACAGCAGGAGAAGTCGTGAAATTTTGAAACGCGACAATCCCATAGTCATAGCATTTCAGTGAAGGACATGTGTCATCTGTATCGGGTTTCGGGACTTGGAGGGTCCTGTGAACTTGTGCAACAGAAATCGCGATTTAGCGACATGCAATTTCCCGATCACCACAAGAGTGTGGGCCATAGGGGCCAAGGCAAGGGACAAGTGCCGGAAGGTCAAGCCTTGCCGTGAGTTAATGCCAGGTGGCATCAGAAATCAGAGAATCGGAAAACCTAAGGGTGTAAGTTCTACACATTCCAATTACGCGAATTGCGAAACTCTGATAGGGGAAGGGACCGTGGTCTTGTGGACTAGTAGGTCACATGCAAAAGGAGTTAGCCAGAGGGAGCTAAGGGGTGCAGAGAGTGGCATTGCAGATCGGGAATCGGGGATCCATGAGGTGAGGGATTCATGATCTCACAAGTACCGATTTCTCGATGGGGATATTTTCGATAGGAGCAAGGAAATCGCGAGAGGATACTCATCGGGTTTCGGGGATTTGTGAGACCCGAACCTGTGAGTGCAGGACTCGCGATCACGCGAGGTCTAATTTCCCCATAGGGCAAAGGGAGATCATAAGGTGAGTTCTGTGGGTGTAGGAAAATCCTGATAAGGGATTTGAAGAGTGTTTCATCTCTTCGGGCCTAAGTAAAAGAAGGTCTTGTGGGAGCAGACGTGCCCGGGTGGCGCGTTTGTGTCACAACCTCTAGCAAAAAGGTAGGGGAACCATCTCAACATTATTCACCTTCTTCGGTGGCTTCGAAAGAAGTTTCTATTTCTAGGGAAAACATAAACAGTAGTGATGATTTGATCCCATCCTCTTTCGACAGGAAGGTCTCGAGAAACAAGTGTTGGAAGTTGCACAAAGAGAAAAATTTAATGGTAGTGGGGCTGTATGTATCATTGGCTCGATCTAAAAACTTCTATGTCACACGATAGTCAAGTGCTTTTATGGAAAAATTGTTTTCCTCAATTCTTTAATAAAATGGTTAGAAAAAAACTAGGTGGAGGTCCTTGGGTATCGACAAGTCTTCCACCCATTAATATCGAGTTGGATATTTTTTAAATTTCACTCAAATGCTTATATGGAGGAAATTTTTAGTATGGCTTGGGGATGGGGTCCTTCTGGGCTTGTTCCGAAAGAATGGGCCATAAATTTTGACCCCAGAAGGGAGCCTCTGGTGCTTTCAAAGGTGTGGACCATTCTTATGAACTTGCCATTGGTATTCTTGCAAGAGGAGTGTATGAAGGAAATAAAAAATTCAATAGGTAGGTTCAGTGGTTTTAAACCGGACTATGACACCAAAATGGATAAGCGGTGGGCTTGGTTGCAAGTTGAGGTTGATCCATGAGATGGCTTATTGGATTAGAATGAGTTGGTATGGGTTGGATTATCATGGAACCAACACATTGATTATTGGAAAGTCACCTTTATATTTTTTGGGTGTCGTGAGGTGGTTCATCTCTAGGCACAATTTCACAGACCTGCTTCAAAATTATCATCGTTAAAAACAATATGGAAAAGGAAGGCATCTATTGAAGAGGGTTTGAGCGCAGTTGGGGTATTGAGATGTGAGGATCCTTGGTAATTCAAGGTCAAGAGAAGAGGCTCTTCAAAAGCCACTCCATCTATGGAATATTTGGAAGCGAATGATGGTAAGACTATAATCCCAACTCTTCCTTATCCAAAAAATATGTTGAAGGATTTTTTCATTCAGAAAATATTGCACGTGAGACTACGATTAAAAATATGTTAGGTATTATGTCCCTGTCCATTTCCCCCCTGTCAAAAGGATAAGAATATTCCTAAGTTGAAACCTTCTAATCCTTTCGATGTAATTTTTGTTAGATTTTCATTAGTTTCGTTAACATTAGATTTATCATATCATGTTTATCTTCTTTTAACACTCAATAATCATTTAATGAAATATATAAGTAGTAGATAACCAAGAACAAGAAGACACAAAGTTTTATCCTGGGAAAACCCAGTCAACTTTTCTTAGAGATAATATTCCAATACAACCATGAACAAGCTCTAATCACAAGAGCAAGACAACAATGAAGAACCATGATAACAAATACTTATCTCTTCTTCTTGTCAAACCCTAGAGTGGATATACAACTGATCAAGATGATAGAACTGGCACCAAGATAATGTACCATAGAGTTGGCACCAATAAGGGCACAACCCTAGAACTAGCACCATAGAGATAGCACCACGAAGCTGGTAACTGCATCTGCTTCTGCAAATGCTACTGCAACTACTACTGCTACTACTATTACAACTGCTACTGCTAACTAGCATGAAGAAACTGAGCAGCACCACACAACCTTAGCGCAACTCCTCCAGAGGTATCGCACAAGTGATATCACTAAGATCCACCAATAATATCCTTCCCCAAGTGGGGTGCACTCTCCAAGAGAACCAAAGACCAGAAATAGCGAAATTGTTGCAACTGCAACTGCAACTTCCTAGTGCACACTGCAGAAAGAGAATTGTTTATTTTTACAAATGAATTGACCCAGACTAGTATTTATACTAATCTAGGCACCTACTTGGGGCCAACTTCTTAGTCTGGGTGTTCAAATTTACTTTATTACTTCTATGGGATGACTTCTCTTCCTAAAAATTATATTTCCACTTTATTATTATTTCCTATGGGTCGACTTCTCTTCTGTGGTCTTCTATTTCACTTTATTATTTTCCAGGGTGTTCTTCAATTGCTCAATGGCCTTCCTTTGACTTCTTGGAATATTCTTCTTCTCTAAGAAAAGTTGTCTAGGAGGAAAATACCCCCCACAAATACCAAAACATCAACACTCCCTCTTAGCTAGGAAGGTATCTTTCCACGATCTCTTCATTTAGTAGTCCAATGACTACTTTGCAATCAACTAGTAGAATACAATTACTACCATGTCATTGGTAGCTCAAATCATCTGTCATAGTCTCTATGAATATGTTGGCATCAACCAGTAGCACACAACTACCCATATTGTCCAGTAGCACACTAATATTTTCATAGTTTAGTAGTATGCAAATGTTGCCATAGTCCTCCTGACTGTGTTATAATCAAATACTAGCACACAACTACTTCCAAGCGATATGATAGTCTCCATGTAAATCAACTAGTAGCGCGCAACTACTAGAATGAAATCCAATGGAACACAATTTTTTTCAATTCATATTAGTACGCAAATATTGTCCAGTGATACACAATCACCGCCAGTGGTACACAACCATCGTAGTAGTACACAATTATTGTCTAGTGATACACAACCACCATAGTAGTACACAAATATTGTCCAGTGACACACAATCACCACTAGTGGTACACAACCATCGTAGTAGCACACAACTACTATCCAGTGACATAAATCACCGCCAATGGTACACAACCTCCATAGTAGCACACATCTAATTTCCAGTGACACACAATCATCACTAGTAGTACAAAACCATCATAGTAGCATGCAACAATTGTCCACAGACACACAATCACTACCATAGTCTCCAAGACTACACTGTGATGTTTCTCCTCTCCCAATAGTCTTATTCACACCTAACCACCTCACATGGTATAGGAAATAATAGTATTCAATAGTTCATTACCCCCTCAATTACCTCACATGACTAATCTAGGGAACCCTTAGCCATATGGGTTATCTGGTTTGAGGAGATCCACCAAGACTATGATGTGATCAAATAGTAGCCCAAAACTACTTTCAAGCATTCTGATAGTCTCCATGAAAATCATCCAGTAGCACACAACTACTACAATTCCATCCAATGGAACATATTTGTTGACAAGTCATAGTAGTACGCAACTACTGTCCAATGATACACAATCATCGCCAATAGTATGTAACCACCGTAGTAGTACAAAAATGTTCTCCAGTGGTAGAAAATCACTACCAGTGGTACAAAACCACCATAGTAGTATTGTTAGGGTCCTAACCCGCACATAGGTAGATCAATATATTTGGATGTAATAAAGGTCAATATTAATAAGGCCTTTCAATAAAATAGAATAAGGCGAATGTAAGAAGACCTAATAGAAGCTTCCGCTTCTAGAAGGATTTTTCTCTAGATGCTTCTCTTGATAGACATATTTAGTATAAATAAGGGTCGAGGGTATGAAAACCCTAGCTTGGAGATTATTGTAACAGAGCACTGCTCGACTGGAGATTGCCCCCTTGAAGAGGCCTGTGAACATTGCTTTCTGAATCAAAGTGCTATTGTTGTTGTTGTTCTTATATAATTTCTTTGTTATTGTGGAGATTATGCTGGATATATTACTGTTATTCTGCCATTTCTAGCATTTTATTCTTGTTCTGCATATTTATTATATTTGGTATCTTGCAAGTGGTATCAGAGAACTTTCCTTGGCAGAAATTGTGGGAATTTTTTTTCAGGGTAGAAACGTATTCCAACGTCTTTAAGCCACAGAGATCTATCGTTACGTGCATAAACCCGCAGTTGAGGGATTCATACACGTAGGAAATACAAGTGGTTCTTAAGCACACATCTGTTGACCACCCTTGCAACCCCTGTTGGTGCGCAATAGACAACACCTGTGTACGTATTGGCCTAGTTTTCCTAAAGCCCTCTTTAGATAAACCTATCGACTGTTGGACTTCTATAGTGTCACCGAGAACAACACTCAGGAAGATACTCTCTAGTACCTGGGTAGTTGGGTATTACGGCTAAGGGTACGGTCTATCCTCCTTAGCTAGTGCCCTGAGATATTGGGCCAAGTACTACTATTGGACCCCGCACGTATATCAA
>ML778110.1:1160526-1191287 GCA_009831015.1 Picea engelmannii | reverse complement strand
AAAAGAAAAAAAGTCTAGAATTTTTTTCACCATTATTTGAGACCTATTCCATTGGATTCATCTCTCCGCCCTTATCACATTCATCCATATCATTTTTTGGAAAAAAATTTGACCCCGCTGGCCCCTTTTTAGTTCACCGATCCTCATGGCCCATACCCATAGCCAAGATCTAGAAACTCGCTTCAACACCTTGCAATCTGGTTTCCTTGAGACCCAAAAAGAAGTGAAACAACTCAATGCTACTGTTGCCTCCATCGATTCATCCATCAATGCAACCATAAATACAACCATGTAGTCCTCAATGGAGGAATTCAAGCAAGAACTGACCACCCAACTTGAATCTGTCTTTGCATCCCTCTGCACCAAATTGAAGATCCCTATAGATGACCATTTCTTTGAAGCACCTCCAAAGACCAAAGGTGAACATTCCTCCCATTCCCATACCTTTCAACACCAACACTTTCAACATGACATACGCCTTCCGCGGGTGGATGTAACCAAATTTGATGGCTGAGACCCCACTGGTTGGGTAACCCAATTGGAAAATTATTTCTCTTTATACAGCATCACAGATGACTTGGCCAAACTCTGGTATGGTGTTCTCCATATAGATCAAGAACGTTGGCAATGGTGGCAATGGAAAAAAACTTCCCGTCAAGGGTATATTGCTTGGACCCAATTTGTGACTGAGCTTTATGAATGCTTTGACACAAACACCAACCATTTGGGTCATTTGACAAAGTTGAAACAATCTGGAATAGTCGAAGACTTCATAGCTGCCTTTGAGTGCCTGGTTTTTCAAATAGAGGGCATGATTGATGCTTTCTTTCGAGATTTTTTTATCAGTGGCCTCAAGGAGGAGATTTGGGCCCATGTCCTCATGGCTCAACCCTCGACTTGGGTGGAGGCTACTAAAAGAGTTAAAGAACACAAAAAGTTGTATCATCTCAAAACTGAAAACCCTCCTTTATCCCTCGCCCTAAGCCCGTCACTCCCACTACTCCCTCTACCCCATTAAAGATCCAAAAATTGACCAGGGCTGAAATGGTTGAACGCCAAATCAAAGGCCTTTGTTATAATTGTGATGACAAATATTTCCCAGGCCACAAGTGTAAGGAACAAAATCCTTTTATGGCCATCTCTAAGGACATTTTAGAAGAGGATGTTGAAACTCCCCTTGTGTCCGAGTCACTTGAAATCACTGGCATAACCCCTCCCTCAGACCCTCCCAAAGTAGAACCCGTCATTTCCCTCAATGCTCTCACTGGATTTTCCTCTCCCCAAACCCTCAAGTTAATCTGTTACATCAAGCATCAGAAGGTCATCATTCTGGTTAATAGTGGAAGCACCCATAATTTTATTCATCGTCGCATTTCCCAAGAAACTCATTGCTACATCCATGTTGTTAACAATTTCCAAATCATGATTGCTAATGGTGGTTCCATGAAATGTGGAGGGCGTTGTGAAAATGTGCATCTCCAAATCGGTGACTACCACCTAAAATCCCATATGTTTTCTATCGACATGGGTTGTTGTGACATTGTGTTGGTTGTCGACTGGCTAAGAACTTTGGGTCCCATTCTTATGGATTTTAAGGCATTAACCATGCAATTCGACCAGGAAGGCCACCAATATAAATTCCAAGGCATCACTGCTAGTTCACCTGAGGTAATTAGTTCCCATCATATGGAAAAGTTGCTCAAAAAAGGTCATTCTGGTGTCATTGCCCAACTCCATGCCATCCAAGCAACAGAGACACCCCCGGTGTTGCATGACCTCCAAGCTCTCCTTTCTAAACATCAAATGGTATTTTCCACTCCCCAAGGACTCCCTCCTTCCCGCAGTGTTCATGATCATTCCATTTCCCTTGTACCCAGAAGCCTTCCTCCCAATATCTGTCCATATCACCACCCCTTTTCACAAAACAATGAAATTGAGAAAACAGTCCAGGAACTCCTTAATGCAGGCATTATCCTCCCTAGTACGAGCCCTTCCTCTTCTCCTGTAGTCATGGTCCTGAAGAAAGAAGGTTCTTGGAGAATGTGTCCTGACTTCCGTGCCCTCAACAAACTGACCATTAAAGACAAATTTCCCATTCCTGTCATTGATGACCTCCTGGATGAATTGAGTGGTGCCCAATTCTTTAATAAACGTGTTCTTCACTTGAGCTATCACTAGATACGTATGAAAGAGGAATACATTCAAAAGATGGCCTTTCACACTCATTAGGGCCACTATGAGTTTTTGGTCATGCCCTTTGTCTTGTGTAATGCCCCCTCCACCTTCCAAAGCCTCATGAATCATGTCTTCCATCCCTTTCTCTATCATTTTGTCTTAGTTTTCTTTGATGATATCCCCATCTATAGCAAAACCTGGCCAGACCATCTTACTCATGTGGATCAAGTTCTCCATCTCCTCTCCCAGCACCAACTTTTCTTGAAATAGTCTAAATGTGCTTTTGGTGCCTCAAAAGTAGAATACTTGGGTCATCTGGTTGGCAAGGATGGTGTCAGGGTGGATCTGAAAAATATTGAAGCTATGCAAGACTGGACGCACCCGAAGACTCTCAAAAGCTTTCATGGATTTCTAGGCTTAACAGGGTATTATCGCAAGTTTGTTAATAACTACGGAAAGATTGTAGCACCTCTCACTGCTCTCCTAAAAAAGAACTCTTTCACTTGGACTCCAACTGTTTCTCAAGCTTTTAAAACCTTGAAGATGGCCATGTGCACCACTCTAGTTCTGGCCCTTCCTGATTTCACAAAGACCTTTGTGTTAGAATGTGATGCCTCAAGGATAGGAATCGATGCTGTCCTTATGCAAGAGGGTCAACCTTTGGCCTTCACCACTAAGAAATTGTCTGAAAGGAATTTGGGCAAACCCATTTATGAAAAGGAAATGTTGCCTATTATGCATGCCATTGATCTGTGGTGCCCTTATTTCTTGGGGCAACGCTTCCAAATTAAGATCGACCATCAAGCCTTAAGTACTTTCTGGAACAAAACATTTCCTCCCAGGAAAAACAAAAATGGGTGACTAAGCTCTTTGGTTATGATTATGAGATCATTTACAAGAAGGGAAAAGACAATGTAGTGGCAGATGCACTGTCCCAAAAATATGAAGAAGAAGGATCCCTTTTTTCCCTTTCCTTCATTGTACCCAATTATCTCCAAGTTGTGCGCTAGAAATGGCTTCAAGATCCCAAAAGTTTGCATCTGATCCAGCAATTACAGACCAAGGCTCTGGCTCCCCCAGGGTACTCTTGGCTCTAGGATGAGCTTTGATACAAAGGTCGTTTGTATTTAAGTAAACAATCAAAGCTTAAATCCACGGTACTTTCTGAGCTTCATGGTACACCCACAGCGGGGCACTCAAGGTTCACCAAAACATATGACAGGGTCAAACATTCTTTTTTCTGGGATGGTATGAAACAAGACATCCATAATTTTGTCACTGAATGTGAGGTGTGTCAACGCAATAAGGGAGAAACAGTCAAATCTCCGGGCACCCTACAACCGCTTCCGATTCCACCTGCTATTTGGAAGGATATCTCTATGGACTTTATTACCGACTTACCCAAATTAGGGAATTAATCAGTCATAATGGTGGTTTTGGATCTCCTTTCCAAGTATGCTGATTTCTGTGCTCTTCAACACCCATTTACTGCATCCACGGTGGCTCAATTTTTCATGGAACAGGTCTTCAAGCTTCATGGCATGCCGCACTCTATTTTTTCTGATCGGGACCCAACTATCACAAGCAATTTTTGGTAAGAACTTTTTAAGCTACAGGGCACCCAATTGCATCTCAGCACAACTTATCATCCCCAGAATGATGGTCAAATGAAAGTTGTCAACAAGTGTTTGGAAACATATCTAAGGTGTTTTGCCTCTAAAAAAAAACATCAATGGGCTCAATGGCAACCCCTAGCCGAATGTTGGTACAACACTTCCTACCATACAACTACTCACATGACTCCTTTTGAAGTGGTATATGGACAGAAGCCACCTTCAGTTCTCTCATACTTACCAGGTACCTTGAAGGTCCAGGCGGTTGACCAAACACTTACAGTTCGACAGGATATTCTTCGTACCCTTAAAGAGAACTTGGTCATGGCACAAAATTGCATGAAGCAACAAGCAAATCAAGGCCACTCTGAATGTCAATTTGCAGAATGGGATTAGGTGTTTCTGCGAATGCAACCATACAAGCAAACTTCCATCAAGGCCGAGCATTGTCAAAAGCTAGTGCCCAAATTTTATGGTCCTTATACAGTTCTCAAGCGTGTGGTCAATGGTACATAACCACCGTAGTAGTGCACAACTAGTGTCTAGTGATACATAGTCATTGCCAATGGTACACAACCACTGTAGTAGCACACAAATTTTCCTAGTGACACACAAACACTCCCATATTCTCCAAGATAACATTGTGATGTTTCTCCTCTCCCAATAGTTTTATTCACACCTAAGCACATCGCATGGAATAGGAAAGACTAGTATCTGGAAGTGCATTTCCCCCTTGGTCACCTCACATGACTGATCTAGGGAACCCTTGTCTACAGGGGTTAGCCAGCCGGAGGATAAACACCACACCTCCCTCTCAACGAGGGTGTAAATTATGCATCATGTCAATCTTGTCTTTGAAGTACTCATACTTCACTCTAGATAGAGGCTTGGTGAGAATGTATGTTATCTGCTCATCCTTAGATATGTATTAGAGATCCATAAATCCTCTCTGAACCATGTCTTGGATGTAACGATATTTGATCTCTATGGTCTTTGTCTTTTCATGAAAGACAACATTCTCTTAAAGCTTCACACAACTTTGATTGTCACAATGTATCAAATTTGGGTCCAACTGTAGATCAAATATCCCTGCAAGAAACTTCTGAAGCCATATTGCTTCACGGATTGAAAAACTAGTTGTGATATACTCTACCTCTATTGTATTGAGTGCCATTAATGTTTTCTTCCTCAACCATCAGATCATACCTGATCCCAAATTGAAGAAAAAATGGGATGTGCTTTTCGATCCACTGCACTCCTTGCCTAGTTAGAGTCTCTATAAGCCTACGCAATAGTGGTAATATAATTCTAAATACTACTATTCTAGTTACAAAACTTACTTAGGCTGAAACAATATAAAATATCAAACTTGATGTGAAAACATGAATTCTAGTTGTTGTTGTCCCATTTGAGTTATTCTATATTCTATGAGACACCGTCACTATTTCCTCCAACTCTTGGGCTTCCTTTGAGTGCACTAAATCTAAATCCCTTTGGATCTATTGTCACTACTTGGATAAATGTCCTTTTTCAAAGTGTATGTCTCTTACAAACAACTTCATCTTATTTAAAACTACACCATCCAACTTTTTCTTCTCATGTGAGACATTACATTAATAAGAAAAGGTTAGAAATTTGACTCAGAAGGTTCAATGTCCAGGAAGATGTCAACAAGCCTAAAACCAAAAAAAAACAATTTTGACAAAAAGTCAATATGAGAAGTGCACTAGAGTAGGGAAAGTTGATTAGTGATGGAGTTTGTCCCAATCGATTTTATAATAAGTGATAAACAAGATAGACAAAGAAAATTGTGCTGCGACAAATTGCATGTGCAGCGGTAGATCTCATGATCTTCCTTCCAGTGATTAGACTATTCTAAAGGAAACCTTCTCTGATACCATGTTATATTTTCATTAGTTTCATTAACATTATATTTACCATATAATTTTTATCTTATTTTAACATTCAATAATCATATATTGAAATATATAAGTAGTAGATAAACAATCACAAGAAGACACAAAGATTTATCCTGGGAAAACCCCAAACTAGGGAAAAAATCCAACCAACTTTTCCTAGAGATAATATTCCAATAAAACCATGAACAAGCTCTGATCACAAGAGAAAACCAACAATGAATAACCCTGATAACAAATACTTATCTCTTCTTCTTGTCAAACCCTAGCGAGGGTAGACAACTGATCAACACCATAGAAATGGCACCAAGATAACACACCACATAGCTAGCACCAAGATTTGTGCATCACTAGAATTGGCACTATAGAGTTGGAACCACAGAGTTGGTAACTGAAACTGCTACTAAAAATACAACTTCTACTTCTACTGCAACTGCTACTACTACTGCAACTGCTACTGCTTCTACAACTGTTACTGCCAACTAGCAGGAAGAAACTAAGCATCACCACACAAACTTAACGCAACTCCTCCAGAGTTAGCACCCAATAAAAATCAGCAAGAGCCACCAATAATGTCCTTCCCCAAGTGGGGCACACTCTCTAAGAGAACCATAGACCATGAATAACAAAATTGATGCAACTGCCTAGTGTGCATTGGAGAAGGAGAATTGTTTGTATGTACAAATGAACTGACCCAAACTTGTATTTATACTATTCTTGGCACCTATTCAGGGCCAAATTCTTATTCTGGGTCTTCAAATTTACTTTATTATTTTTGTGGGCCGACTTCTCTTCCTTGAAACTATATTTCCACTTTATTATTATTTCCTATCGGTCGACTTCTCTTATGTGTTCTTTTGTTTCACTTTATTCTTTTTCGGGGAGTTCTTCAATTGTTCAATGGTCTTCCTTTGATTTCTTGGAATCTTATTCTTCTCTAGGAAATGTTGTCTAGGAGGAACATACCTTCCACAACTACCAAAACATCAACACTCCCTCTTATCTAGGGAGATATCTTTCCACGATGTCTTCATATAGTAGCCCACTGACTACTCTACAATCAACTAGTAGCACACAACTACTACCATGTCATCGGTAGATCAAATCATCCACCACAATATCTATGAATATGTTGCAATCAACTAGTAGCACCCAAATACCAATAATGTCCAGTAGTACACAACTCTAGCCATATTTCAGTAGTATACAACTACCGACATAGTCCTCCAGATTGTGCTATGAACAAAAAGTAGCACTTAGCTACTTCCAAGCAGTCTAATAGTATCCATGGAAATCAAGTAGTAGCACACAAATACTACAATTCCACCCAATGGAACACAATTGTTTTCAAGTCATAGTAGTACGCAACTATTTTCCATTGATACACAATTACCGCCAATGGCACACAACCACCGTAGAAGTACACAGCTACTATCCAATGATACATAATCATTGTCAGTGGTACACAAACACCATAGTAGTACATAACTACTTTCCAGTGACACACAATCACCGCCAATAGTACATAGCCATTGTAGTAGCACACAACTATTGTCCAATGACACACAATCATCGCCAGTCGTACACAACCACCATAGTATCACATAGCTAATGCCCGCTGACACAAAGTCACCACTACTGGTAGACAACCACCGTAGTAGCACACAACTGTTGTCTAGTGAACTGCAATCACTAACATAGTCTCCAAGAATACGTTGTGATGTTTCTCCTCTCCCAATAGTCTTATTTATACCTAACCACCTCACATGGAATAGGAAAGACTATTAGTCAATAGTGCATTACCACCTCAGTCACCTCACATGACTAATGTAGGGAACACTTAGCTAGAGGGGTTATTCGGTTGGAGGAGAAACACTACACCTCCCTCTCAACGAGGGTGGACATTCTGCATCACACCAACCTTGTCTATGAAGTACTCATACTTCACTCTATACAAAGGATTGGTGAGAATGTCTACTCTTTTCTCATCCATGGATATGTACTAGAGCTCCACATCTCCTCTCTACACCATGAATTGAATGTAATGATATTTCATATCTATGTCCTTTGACTTGTCATGAAAGACATGATTCTCTAAAAACTTCACACAACTTTTATTTTCACTATATATCAAGGTTGTCTCCAACTCTAGATCAAAATCCCTGCAAGAAACTTCTGAAGCCACACTACTTCACGACTTGAAAAACTAGTTTCGATATAGTTTTCCTCTACTGTACTGAGTGCCAAAGATGTTTGCTTCCTGCATAACCATGAGATCATACCTTATCCCAAACTGAAGAAGCATCCATATGTGTTTTTCATTCAACTGCACTCCCTGCCTAGTGAGAGTCTGTATAACCCTACACCTTCACATCTCCACCCGAGACATATCTCAATACATATTCAATTGTACCATGTAGGTACCTCAACACATGTTTTGTAGTTATCCAATGTACATGTCTATTTCCAACTATGTACCGACTCAAAGTGTTCACTGCAAAGCATATATTCGGCCTGTTATTAATCAGTTACATCAAAGATCTGATCAATTGGCTGTACATCATGCGATCCGCCAAATATGAATATGAATGACTCAAGAGAATTATATTTTTCATAATAGGTGTGCTCATGGACTCACAGTCCATAATCCTAAATTTTTGTATGATCTCAATTGTATATTTTCCTTGGCTAAGGAAAATCTCATCTGATCTCTACCACACCTCCAATCCCATGAAACAATGCATCATACCCATATGCTCAATTTCTAAATCTGAAGTGAGTTCCCTCTTGCACCCATTTGTGAGCTTCTCATCCCCTATAAGAAACTGGTCATCAAGGGGAAACCATCCCCAAGTTCAGAAAAACAATTTTTTGGTATATCCTGCCTTGGGTGTTTGCTTAAGCCTGTACAAAGATTTATTCAATCTACCGACTTGAGACTCCTTATCATGTGTCTTGTGGCTTCTCTATGTACACTTCTTCTAGCTACTGGAGCAAGTATCTTTTCATAATATTCTCCCTCTTTCTGGGAGAATATTATAGCCCCAAATCTCACTTTTGTACTTGTCTGTTTTGTTATTTGTATCATGCTTGATCTTGTAGATTCACTTGGACATCACCAATGACTTCCCTAATGGTATCGAATCTATTTTCTCTATTATATCAATCTCACTTTGAGTTTGCATGCTCCCTCTGAAGCTTGACTCCCTCTGAGTCTATATAATATTCAAAGCCATCTGGTCCCTCTTCATGTGTTGACATCCTCTGAAGTATGATATCATATGAATTGTCTTGGGGAGGCTTCTCCTCCCTACTAGATATTGAGGGTTGACTCCCTCTAAAATCTAGATCCTTCTAAGATGGTACTTGGTGGGGCCACTTGCCTCACCACTTGTGTAGCCATACGCTCCTCCACATGAAATGGACCATCGATTCCATATATATGTATCCTCTTTACATCCTACAAAGTATCACTACTGACTCACTATTGGATCATGTTGGTCTCTTCCTGGTCACTGCAACGATTTTGGGTAGGCCCTTCGGGATCTACTGACTCTTCTTGATGACCTAAAAAGTGATCAATTGAACTAGAGGGAACTGTATGGTCATATTCATAGCATTCTTCTACTTAAAATCAATCTATATACGATATACTTTGTATCCCGCAAAATTACCCTTCTTTCCAGAAGGTTTTGAATTCATCTTTTTCTCCTTCATTAGATGGGTGTGCACAATCATGTACACAACTCTATGTATGGATAGTATGTTACATGTATTAGCTAGAGACCATCTAATATGTTTCCTCCTGCAACTGCCATTATAGATCCCTTTCATAGCTATCACCTGTGACCTGCCAGAAACAAGAGCAACAAAAATGGAAAACTACAGACAAGAATAATACTCCTATAATAATAACAATAATTAAAACAATATCAGGAAGAATCATCACACTAGCTCCTTCTTAGATCTATCACTTTTGACCTTCTTGGAACAAGAGATAAAACAAAAATACAATAACAAGAAATAAGAAAAACACTCTTCAATACTCTTTGAGTGTTGAGACCAATCAATCCTCCATAGTAACCTGCTCGAAACAAGAAAAAAAAACAACAACATCTCCATGATAACATCCATGTAATTTACAAGATAACCTGCCTGGGACAACGTAAAAAACCAAGAACATCTCCTAGAGGAGATCAATTCTTTTTGTAAATAAGTGCATTATTAATACTGAACAATGAGCATTTACTTATTGATCATTGCACCAACAATATTCAAGTGTTACTAAAAAATTGATAGCAATAGTAGTAATAAAATTCTAAAGATTGTTATTGTAGTTACAACACTTACTTGGGTTGCAACAATATAAAGTATCAAACCTGATATGAAAACTTGAAGTCTAGCTACTTTTTTCCCATTTGAGTTGTTCTATATTGTAGGAGAGATTGTCACTGCTGCCTCTTACTCTTGGGATTCCTCTGAGTGCACTATATCTAAGATCACTTTGGATCTACTGCCACTTCTTGGACAAATGTACTTTTTCCAAGTGTACGTCTCCTTCAAACACCCTCATCTTATATACAAGTACACCATCCATACTTTTCTTCTAATATGAGACATTACATCAATAAGAAAAAGTTATAAATCAGAGTCAGAAAGTTCAATGTCCAAGAAAATGTCAACAATCCTAAAACCCTAAAAATTCAATTTTGATGGAAAGTCAATCTCAGAAGGGCAATAGGTGCGCTAGAGTAGGGAGAGTTTATTAGTGATGGATTTTGTCCCAATCAATTTTATAATAAGTGTTCAATGATATTGACAAAGAAAATTGTGCAACAACAAATTTCATGTGCAACGACATATCTCATGATCTTCCTTCCGACAATTACACTATTATGAAGGAAACCTTCTCTGATACCAAGTTAGATTTTCATTAGTTTCGGTAACATTAGATTTTCTATGGAATTTTTATCTTATTTTAACATTGAATAATCATATATTGAAATATATAAGCAAGAGATGAACAAGCACCAGAAGACACAGAGATTTGTCCCGGGAAAACCCCAAACTCGGGGAAAAACCCAACCAACTTTTCTTAGAGAGAATATTCCAATACAACCATGAAAAAGATCTAATCACAAGAGAAAACCAACAATGAAGAACCCTAATAACAAATACTTATCTCTTCTTCCTTTCAAACCCTAGCAAGGTTAGGCAACTGATCAACACCATAGAACTGACACCAAGATAGCAGACCATAGAGCTGGCACCAAGATTGGCACATCACTAGAATTGGAACCATAGATATGGAACCATAGAGCTGGTAAGTGCGACTACTAATGCTACTACAACTCATATTTCTAGATGGCATGAAGAAATTGAGAAACACCACACAACCTTAGTGCAACTCATCTAGAGGCGGAACACAAGAAAAATCACCAAGAGCCACCAAGATCACCTTACCCAAGTGGGGCACACTCTCTAATATAATGAGAGACCAGAAATAGCAAAACTATTGCAACTATAGCTGCAACTACCTAGTGCACATTGTAGAAGCAGAGCTATCTGTTTGTACAAATTAACTAACCCAAAATTGTATTTATACTAATATGGGTGCCTTTCTGGGGCCGACTTCTTATTATGGATCTTCAAAATTTACTTTATTCTTTTTGTCGACCGACTTCTCTTCCTGGAAATTATATTTCCACTTTATCATTATTTCATGTGGGTCGAGTTCTCTTTTGTGGTATTCTATTTCACTTTATTCTTTTTCGGGGTGTTCTTCAACTATTCAATGGTCTTCCTTTGACTTCTTGGAATGTTCTTCTTCTCTAAGAAAAGTTTTCCAAGAGGAAAATACCTCCCGCAACTACCAAAACATCAACAGTTTTCTCCCATGCCCCTCCATTCAGTGATGATGGAGTCCCTTGGGAGATTCCATTTCAAGCATCCTCCATCCCCCTACTTGAGGAATCAAATGTTAGTTCCTAGTCAAAGACTTCTTTTGATTACGTGCTTAGGTCTAAGGTCAAAATTGGGTCTTTAGGTGATTATTGGGATGGTTTGGCCTTTGAAAAGATTATGAGGGAGAAGGGGGGAAGAAAATGGTGGTTATCTTTGGCACAAATCTAAGTGAAGAAAGATATTAGGTCTGGAAATTAGTCAACCATTGTGCAAACCCTTAGAGTAGGGATGGCCCAGTCTAAGGTCTCCTAATGATTTCTCTCATATAAAAATCTCACAGGGTTTAGGGTTCCCACAAATTGTTATCCCTCAAAAGGATTGTGCAGTTGCATAGGTTGGATGTCTTATTTATTCAGGAAACAATGTGTCCTAGATAAAAAAAGGAAGAGGTTGTTTGAGACTGGTTAAAGGATTGGTCCTTTTGCTCATTAGATTCAGTAGGGATTTTCGGGGGTCTACTTTCAGTGTGGATTTCATGATTAAAGGTTTGTTCCCTTAATAAAATTACTTTTGGAATTGTGGTTGAGCTAGAAAACCAGAGATTAAATTCAATGTTTATGGCGGTCAATGTTTACTATCCATATGTGGAAAAAATCCATTTTTGGGAGGAATTGAGCTCTTCGAGATTGTTAGAATACCTAAACGTCATTCTAGGGGGAAACTTAAATTTTACCATGTCACTTCAGGAAGTTTGGGGTGGTCAGCCTCGTAAGGATGCCCAGAAAGGTGTTTTTAGGCATTGAATTTCTAATAATCATTTGGTTGATGTGGAACCACCAAATCTAGCTCAGACATGGTGGAATGGGTGCAAAGGGGAAAAATTGGTAGCAAAACATCTAGATAGATTCCTTATTTATGAGGACTTAATTTTAAAGCCTTGGTCTTTCTCTTCTTGGGTGTCAATTGGAGGTTTATCAAAACATATTTCAATTCTTATGAAAGTGGAAAAGAGGGAAAAAATCCTCCTTCTCCATTGAAATTCAATGAGAACTAATCGTGGGAGGATAATTTCATAAAATTGATAAAGGAAGCTTGGATGCATTTGGAAGCAGAGAATGGGATCTCTTATATGTCTATGTTCATGCGACACCTTGAAAAAATTTATGCTGTCTCCAAATCTTGGGTGTGGTATTTTAATGAAAAATATCATCATGCCTTGAAGGAATTGAGGAAATATCAAAGACATTGTTGGTGGATTGGTCGACAGGGTCACTATCATCATAAGATGAAGACTCCCTCTGTAGATTATTGAAGAAAAATAGGGATCTACTAGCAATGGAAGAAGCAAAATGGTGTATAAAAAGTCGAGAAATATAGCTAAAGGAAGGTGAAAATAAAAAGAAATATTTTTATAGATATGCACATCATCACAATAATATTAAATTAGTTGGTGAAATTAAAAAATTAGGAGGGGGACATTATATCCTCTCATGAAGACATCACAACTATAGGTAAATATTGTTTTCATGGTATCTTTAAAAAAAGGGCATGTTTCCCCATCACTGTGATTTTAAAAGGGATTGATCTTTTCCCTCAATTAATTACAAGTGAAATGAGAGATTATTTTCAAATGGATATATATCTGAAAGTGAAATCCACAAAACCCTTTTGGCCTTCCAAAAAAGTAAAAGTCCAGGTCAAGACAACTTTACTATTGAATTGTTTTGGGTTTTTATGACTTGATAAAGGAGGATGTTCTCAAGGTGTTAAAAGAATCCCATCAACCAGGTAAAGTTTTATATTCCTTTAATAAGAACTTTCTTTCCCTCATTCCAAAGAAAAAATAAGTTGCTTCTTTTGAGGACTTTCGACCAATTTCTTGCTATAATCTAATTTACAAGATTATTTCTAAGGTCATCATGAATAGGATAAAACCCATTCTTAGCAATATTATCTGAAATGAACAATTTGGATTCATGTTAAAAAGAAAAAATCATGATCAAGTATATCTATATCAAGAAGATTTACATTCGATTAAGCCTCGAAAGATCCCTCGAATTGTCTTGAAACTTGACCTCTCTAAATCCTATGAAAAAGCTAGTTGTTTATTCATGAGATTAGCCTTAATTCAAATGGGTATGAATATGGAGATGGTAAACTGGATAATGGAGTGTATTAATTTAGGACATTCCATTGTGCTTATTAATGCTTCCTCCTCTCAGTCCTTTCACCCATCGAGAGGCCTTCTCCAAGTTTTTCCCTTGTACCTATTTATCGTATTTATTGTAGTGAAAGGATTAAGACAACTAATTCGAAATGCCAAGAGAAGTGGCATTCTCAAAGGAATAAATATTTTTGAGTCTGAAATCTTATCTCACCTATTGTTCATTGACGACGTTAATCTCTTCGGTGTAGGTTCCCAGCAGGAATTTCAAGTCATAAAAGATATATTGTCTTAATCTCTTAGGTGCAGGTTCCCAGCAGGAATTTCAAGTCATAAAAGATATATTGTCTTTGTTTTGGTAAGTAACATGAATGGAAATAAATATCTCAAAGTATTCTTTGAGAGTGAATGCCTTAGAGGAGGATACTCTAGCCTCATTTTCTACGAATCGACCCTTTGCTAGATTAGATATGGATGAAGGTCTAAAATATTTGGGATTTTAATTAAAAACGAATGCATATGTGTATGAGTATTGGTTATGGTTATATAGAAAAATTCAAGATCGAATTGATTTGTGGGGTAATAGATGGCTAGGTGGACAATTGATCCTAATAAAATCAATTATATGTAGCATTTTGGTATACTCAGCCACAATTGAAAAATCCGCAAAGGAATTCTAATAAAAATTAGAAAATCACATTTCTAGTTTCTGTGGTCAGGGAAGAAGGAGGTAGATGGAATCCCCATCATTAGTTGTTCAAGATTTTCAATGCCAAAGGAATTGGGTGGTTGGGGGATCATTTTTTTTTTTTGGCATGTGCTTGCAAAAAAAACATCCTGGAGGCTCATTCGTAATCAAATTCTTTGGGGAAGGGTTACGACTACAAAATGTTTGGCGAGGAAGAGGTTTGAACAATGGTTTAGAATTCCCATGAAATCAGTGTCTAGTAGCTCGATTGGATTGAAAGAATTGGTTGATTTTTTTCCATTAATAAGTGATTAGACGATGTGGAAATTTGGAGGCGGGAGGAAAAATTGAATAGGTGAAGATCCATGGGAAGGTTCAGATGGTTCCTATAAACTATCTGAGGACTGGGTTGAAAAACTTAATAACTTTGGAATTTTCTATCTTCGAGATGTTTTTTCCCAAGGTGTGGATGCTAAAAGTCAATCAATGTGGTCATTGAAAGATGAGATAGGCCTTGAAGAAGGAATGATGAAAGAGTGGAATAATTTTTCAATCATCCTATGATCCAATTTTATTTATTTGAGTGAGGAGGAGGAAGACTCGATTTGTTGGTCAAAAAATGCTAGATCAAGTTTTTACACGGTAAAATTAAGACATTCAGTAATTGTGAAAGGATATTTTGAAGGCATTAGGAAATGGCGGTGGATGTCTTTGTGGAAGATGCATGCTCTGATCAAAATGAAAATTATGTTATAAATGGTCCTAGAGAAAAAAATGTTCATATGTGACAATAGCTTGAAAATACGATGGGTTGGTATGAACATATGTTCTTTGTGCAGATTTGAAGAGGATATTATGATTCATTTGTTGCATAATTTTCCTTGTGCACAATAGGTATGGAAGGTGGTCTCATATCATTTCAAAATCCCTGCTAGTAATCAGGGGGAATTCATGGAAGAGTGGTTCTCTGCATGGAAGTATGAAGTCGAGGCTAGAGACTTCTCATATTTGTCACGCATGTTTGTTTATTGCATATGGTGGGTGAAAAATGTCTGTATATTTTAGGATACATTTATTCCCTTCTGAGTTGGTAGCAAGTTTGGATCTTAAACTACTAGTAAGTTCAAATGAAACTTGAAAAAGGAAAGCATAAGGAAGCCAATTATATCAGAGATTCAAGAGGGTGTGCCCTAAAGATTCTTTAATGGATTGAGCCAAGGACATCCCCTGATATTCAAAGTGGGGGTGGTGTTTTTCATATCGAGTGAGCACTTCTTTTAAATCCAGTATGTTTCTGGGCATGGCACGGACATGAAGGAGAAATTTGCAGCGTTATGGGTTTTGTTGCATTTAGTAAATTTCCTTTAGTTAAGAAATATTCTTATTTTAGATAATTCAAAGGTTGTGGTCGAGTGGGTAAATTAGAAATTCCAAGTACATATCATGTGTATTCAGTCTATGTTGCATCAGGTCAAATCCCCTCTTGACAAGCTAAAGTGGTCTTCATGGAGACATATCTATAGAAAATTGAATGTCAAAGTTGATCTCCTATCCAAAGATGCTTTGTCCCTTGAGGATGGATATTTATCTTCCAAGAATGCTTCAAAGGTCACCTCTATGATAAGAAGTCATTTTTTTCTATAAATCTAGGATAGGGGGGATGAGGGTAAAATGTAGTAAGAGGAGACAAATGTTTTGTTTGGTTTTCTCTTATATGTGGGAGGTCTGAAAGGGAATAAGTGTAGAAAAAAGGGAGCCTTTTAAAAAGGGAAGAAATATGTGTATTCATTTTGTGTTTGAATATAAATTATAATAGTTTAATTAATTATAATATTTTATTTATGTTAATGATTAAATGAAAAATATATTGATATATAATCATAAAGTTTGTTCAGGTTAAGCTATTATTTATATTAATTTTCACATGACAATTGTACTACAACTATATAATTAAAAATGGTTGATATATGTCAATCAATGTCATTTTCCATATTTTTCAATTAATATAGTTCGTAAGTCTAATTATTATTTTTCACGTGATAATAGTAGTACAACTATATAAATAAAAATGGTTGATATACATCAATCAATGTCATTTTCCATCTTTTTCAATTAATAGAGTCTGTTGGTGATCAGAAGTCACTCCTGGATTGCTTGCAGGAGCAGAGCCTGATGCCCATCAGTTTAATGTCACGGTTTGTTTTAAAGAGGTGATCAAATGGAGGAAAACTTAGAACAATATCATCTCAACTCAGAAACTAGGCCAGGCATGCATGGACGAGTGAGGTCTTGATAAACATCAAACAATGAGTTGTAGTAAAGGGTGAGTAGGGGGAAGACTTGCATGAGAAGAGTGCGGAGGTCCATCGCAAACATCAGGTTCATAACAGACTGGGGAAGAAATCATTCGAATGCAAGATCCTCTTACAATCAAACACAGAAAACCAGAGAATACAATAATGTCACGACAAATCCTTTATCATAACAGAATTGCAATAATCCACGCGAATCCTTCGACTATGAACTCCCTGGCGTGAGATGAAATAAAGATGAAAAGGAGAACTCTTTGTCATAAACCAAGAAATCTCAAACACAGATACATAGCCAGGAAACCATAATGTTTGCTGAAACTTTACAGTCGGGAGCTTAGCTCTACCATCGATCGATACAAAAATGGCGAAAATGCCTTCATATACTCGGAACAACAACAGCAGCGAAATCAAGACACTGCATTGAAATCTTTGCGTCTTCATGGCTTCTGACAGTCAACATCCGAAAGATCATGCAACTTATGTCAGACGCAATCTAATTCTTTAACAGTTCCAATGGTGAATCGACGTGCCTTTAATTCATTGCCGTGCTTTCTCATTATGGCGGAGACGATGTCTAACCACCACCAACTTCTTCAATAACTGCTTCATCGGGATTGAGGCCGGCCCGACCAACTTGGCACCTTCAAGACGTGGAGGGCCTCCTGCGCCGCCACCTGGAATAACTGATTGGCTTGGCGAATGAGCGTGGAGGCCAGCGCGAAGGATGGGGCGCATGACAGGAGTGGTGGCGTCGGATCATGAGGGCATGAAGGAAGTGCCGAGGTGCGAGGGGGGCGACAGAGGAGGGCACTTGGCGGAAGATAATAGGCGGAAAGGGGAAGAGGAAAGATAATGGACTTGCACCTTAGTGAGGTGCTGACTGGGAAAGGAGCAGGACACATGGAAAGCGACGAGTGGATGATGAGAAGGGAGGAGGATTACACGGACCAAAGAGGGGAGGTGGATGGATGACACATGACAGCAGGAGAAAGGTGGTCCTGGAAGATGACCTGACGGGAGAAGGGTCCACGCTGGCTAAACACAGAGCAACTGGGAATGATGAGATCGCACGAGCGCTGTTGATCCAGGCGCTAAGATCTCGGCCATCGAAAAGTTGCGTTCGCGATTATGGACCACCCCCCTCCGCTTAAAGGTAGAAAGGAAGGGGGGGTCCGGAATTGCCTTTATCGCCGTTGATCCGGGCGCGCTGATCTGGTCCGTTGAAGAGGTGTGCTCTAGATTCTGGACCCCCCCTGCATAAAGGTAGAAAGGCAGAGGGGGGTCCAAAATCGCACCTGCACCATTGATCCAGGCGCCACGATCCTTGCCGTCCAGACTTTATTTTCATTTAATCATGGGCGCATTAGCACCCCAAACTTAGGACAAGTGGGTTTTTAACCCATACTTTTGCATTCTAACCCCCCTACAAGAAATATCATTAAAATTTGGCTCCATTGGGGATAGAGTCATCCCTGTGATGCTCTAAGAACACTTTTGCATATCTAGTGCCTTTACTGTTGGTCTATGGAGTCATTTATTAAACTGAAAACAAAACAAAAACAATATTTACAAAACAAAAGAGCCGACTGCAGCTCACAGAAAACATTTTTTCAAGAAATGCCCATTCACTGGGCCACTAAAAACTTCTTTTCCTTCTAGATCCTGCAACCTGTAGGTATTGTTTGAAAATACTTCAAGGATATTGAAAGGCCCGAACCAGAGAGCATCAAATTTGTTTTGTTTTCCCTTTTCCTGCCTGGGTGCATCCCATTTGAGCACCAAATCACCCTGCTTGAATTCCTTCTTTTTGCTTTTCCTGTCAAAAGCCTACTTGATCTTCTGTTGATGATTGTAGGCTCTGTCCACGACCTATTCTCCGATCTACTGCACTTCCACCATCTGATGAATCCTTCTAAGCACATGGTTAGGTTCTTCTTCAAGGTCTTGGAGGAAATTTTCCACAGGTGAGGCGATCTGAGTGGGGAAAACGACCTCTATTCCGTAAACCAGTTGGAAAGGTGAGATACCCAGGGATTTCTTAGTTGTTACCCGATCGACCCAAAGAACGAATTTGAGCTTTGAGTCCCAGGCCCTCTTATTGTCCTCCAACAGCCTCTTGATCAGCTTGATTAGGCTTTTATTGGAGGACTCTGCCAGTCCGTTCCCTTGAGGGTAGTATGGAGTAGAGTGAACCAGTGAAATCCCAAATTGTTCACAGAGCTTGACCAGAGGCTCAGACCTGAAGGGGGCAGCATTGTCAGTGACAATCTTGCTTAGGCAGCCAAATCTATCTATGTGGTCTTCCAAGAGGCTGATGATTACTTTATGAGAAGTGCTTCTAGTGGGGACAACCTCCATCCACTTGGTGAAGTAGTCAGTTGCAGTCAGAATCCATCTGTGCTGACCACTCGAGGGAGGATGAATTTATTCGATAAAGTCCAATCCCCACTATTGAAAGGGTGCTGAAACTATTATAGGCTTTAATGGCAGAGATTTGAGTTGTTGCTTACCTGAGAACTTCTGGCATTTGATGCAAGTCCTGACTTCCCTGTAGACATCAGTAAACAAAGTAGGCTAGTAATACCCAACTCGGAGGATTTTGTGGGCTGTAGTCTTCCAAAAATGGTGACCTCCGCAGAGACTGCTATGGAAATTGAACATTACCCTCTGGGCTTGCAGGGGGTCTAGACATCTTAATAGTATCCCCAGAGGGTCTCTCCAATACAAGGCTTGGTCAATGAGACAATATTTGACCGCTTTGAGCTTTAAAGCTCTGGCCCTACTCTTTCCCAATCCATCAGGGGGCTTTAATTCTTGCAGAAAGTACAAGATATCCCTGTGCCAGGGACATGCTGCTAGTGGTATGATGGTCTGAGGATTTCTGCTGGATGACTCAGCTTGCTCATTGATGAAGTTAATCCCCAAAGCCTTGCAATTAGATTCAGAAAGCAGCCTGGCTAGACCTTACCCCTTTATCAGCTTGGTGGGCTTAATCTCCAGGTCAAATTCTAGGATCTTGGCGATCCATTTACCTCTCCTCCCGTCTATGTCAGGCTGTATAAGAATGTCCTTCACAGAGGTTGAAGGGACATATGCAGTGATTTTTGAGTGCAATACATAGACTCTGAAATCTTTAAGAGCCTTCACCAGGGCATAAGCCTGCTTCTCCATGATCTCGTATCGGAGTTCTGCGTCTCTCAATGCCTTGCTGTAGAAATCAATAGGCTGTTCTCGTCCTTGATCATTTTTCTGCAACAAAACTGTCACTACTCTATCACAGGAAGCAAAAGAAAATATCAGAAAATCTTTGGAATAATTGGGAATGATTAACACAGGTGCCTCAGTCAATGCCTTCTTTATTTGGACAAAAGATTCCCTGGGTTCAGAGGTCCATTTCACATCATTCCCCTTCTTGAGCATAGCTGTGATGTGTTTCACCAACTCAACAAAATTTGAGACGAACCTCCTCAGAAAATTAATCCTTCCCAAAAATGCCTGAACCTCCTTCTTAGATCTGGGAAGTGACAGGGCCTGAATCGCTTCTATCCTATCAGGGTCAATTCTCACTCCCTCTACTGACACTATATGGCCTAACAGCTTCCCTTCTTGCATAGCGAATAATGATTTCTTGGGATTCAGGGAAAGGCCAAACCTCCGACACTTCTAGAAAACCTTCTTCAAGTGGTAGCGGTGCTCTTTATCAGTCCTGGAAAAGACTGTTATGTCATCTAGGTAAATCACCACAAACCTATCTTTCTCCCCGATGAAGGTTATATCCATGGCTCGTTGAAAAGTTGCTCCTGCATTCATCAATCCGAAAGGCATTTTGGCATACATGAATGTGCCCCATGGAGTGGTGAAGGCTGTCTTTTCGCTGTCCTCAGGCATGACTGATATCTGATTGTATCCAGAGAAGCCATCAATCATGGATATTCTAGATGCGCCAGTGACCTTCTGCAATATATGTTCCATGTTAGGCAGGGGATAATTGTCCTTCCTTGAACTTCTGTTCAGGTTCCTGAAATCGACACAGAGTCTGATTTCTCCATTCTTCTTCCTTACTAGGACCAAATTGGCCACCCAGTCGGAGTATCTCAAGGGGACAATGATTTGGGCATCTAGCAGCTTCTTCACTTCCTTCTCTATGACAGGTAGCAGCATGGGATTTATCTGTCTCAGCTTCTGCTTGAATGGCTTAGCCTCTTCTTTCAATGGGATCTTGTGCTCAATGACTGACGTGTCATATGTTTTGAGGTCTTCGTAGGTCCACGTGAACACAACAGAAAAATCCCTCAGCAACTCAGTATATTCGGCCCTCTGCTCCTCGGTCAAACTCCTTGACAACTTGACAAGCTTGAGCTCCTCTGGTGTGCCTATGTTGCATTCAGCTGTGTCGGCATCATCACCCGAAACTCTACCCTTTACTGCCACATCATTTCCATCAAACAACCTTTCTAATGGGATTAGTCCTCTTGGTATGTGGTTGCTTGGTAGTTGTATAATCTGGCGGTCAACAATTTTATTCACAAACTCCTCAGGGTGATGGTCATCTCCCGTGTCAGGGTCTTCATCTATGTGCAATGCAAAAAATTCATCAACTGATTGAAGAAACTTTTCGATCTCTAAATCATCTTCAAATACCTTCCAATGCTTTACATTGTCTGGTACAGAGGGTCTGTATTTTATTTCAACATCGGACCCGATAGTGGGCAGCGCAGGAACTTCGAGCAGACTAGTTGTGAAAGCTAAGAAGTCGGCTGGGGCATTTTCTTCCCTTGGAATGAAAGAGATGTTAAAAGCCAGGAAGAAACTATTCATAAGGTCCCATACCTCGTTCCTGTAATTCCTGAGACGAGGATGCTTAGTCTGATAAACATTTTTGACTTGCTGGACAATCAATTTTGCATCCCCAAACACAACCATCTCCTTAATTCCCATTTCTTTTGTAGCTCCTAATCCCAGAACCAGAGCTTCATACTCTGCCACGTTGTTGGTGACTTCAAATTCCAGCTTGTATGACGGAGATATGGTCTCTTGAGAAGGGGATATGAATACAACTCCAGCACCCGCACCTATACTGGAAGAAGCTCCATCAAAGAACATCTTCCAAACAGAGGTGGCTGGAGGGGGGGTCTCTTGATTAAGAATGGGCTTCTTTCTGATCTATAAAGGAGCCTCAGGGGTGTGGGTGAGCTGTAGTAAGATGGAGCCTAAATCAGTGTCCAAGGCATAGATGGGATGATTGGTAGGGTTGGCTTCATCACTGACAATGTAGGCTAGCTGGGCTTCTTTGTATAATCTCCTATGTTCCCCCCCAAAGACTGGAATGGTGGCATATGTGAGATCCATCTGTAACATCCCCCCAAGTCTCTTAATCCAAGACCTTGACAACAACATGCCAAACTTGGGGGGAACATCAACTACCATGATATCCATGACCATACTCTTCATGGGTAGTTGAAACAAAGAGACTACCAGGTCCTTGATGACTCCCAAACATTGCACCCTCCTGGAGTCGAAACAATAGAGATCATGATAAGCTCGGGTGACTTCCAGTCCTAATTCTTCCATGACAACTTTGGGCATGAGGTTGTGGGAGGCCACTGAATCCATAAGGCAATTATGCAACACTTTATCATGTATGTTCAAGGATGTGTAGAAGGGAGGGTATGAATCATCTCTGTCTTCTACCATGGGACCTAGGGAAACCGCAGGCCTTTCATCTTGGAGGTTTATGGAGTCTCTGAGTGGGTATGAGGCTTCGGCTTTCAACAACTCAGAGAAGCATTTTTTGAATTCCCCATGTCTGATTAGCTCGGTGAGGGGCACAGGAATTATGATCTTTTGAATTTCATGCTCGAAATTGAAAGAAGATGTAAGCTTTGGAATTTCTCTAATTTCAGGAACATGATTTTGGACAATGGGAGAGAGGGGTTGGGCCTTCTTACCTCTGTGAGTGTCTTCTACCTCATAAGTAGGTTTCTCTGTTCTAGTGGATGGCTCAGGAACATTAGGTGTTGCTGCCCTTTTGTCAGACCTTAAGTTGTACTTGCCTCGACCGCCACTAGCTTTGTCTCCTTTGCTCAATTCGTTCAACTGACTATTCATGAGAGACTCTTCATATGCTGATTGGGTCAGATGAGGGAAAGGGGGAGTGACTTCTAAACTGTGGATTTTAGGCTCAGGCTCGTCTGTTTCCCCTTCTTCTTCATCGGCCACAAAATTGTTCTGGAAGGGAGCCTGAATTCTTTGGTTGTCTCTATCTCCTTCCTTCTCTCTGTGCATAGTTGGAGGAGCGAAATTATTTGGCTTTCTGAAACCTGCCCTGTTCTCGGTGTTCTGAGGACCCTTGTTCATTTGTTTCCTCTCCACCTTCAATCTCTCCATCTCTTCTTTCAGAAAGTTCATCACCTGGGTCAGCTCATTTACTTGAGGGTGGGGCAGTGATGGGCCGGAAGTCGAGGCTTCCAATTTTCCCTTTCTTCTGGTTGCGTCAGTCTTGTTCCTTAGTCTGTCAGCTGCTAATATGTTGGATTCCACTTCTATAGCTGCATCTTGCATTTGAGATAAGGAGGTGGCTCTTCTTTCTCTTAATAGCAGGCAGAAATCTAGATCAAATGCACCAGCATATGAAATCTGAGCAGAGGCTTCAGAGGGCTTTACCTCTGCAGGAATCTTGTTATACATCTTATTGAATATTTTGGAGAAGTCAGAGACAGACTCTCCTTCCATCTTCTTCAGAGACCCAAACTCTGTCATGTAATATATGTAATCTTTCCTATCTCCCCACTGCCTCAGGAAAACATTATCCAGGGCTTCAATGCCAACAATAGATCCAGGGGCCAATCCCTTGAACCACTTCCTCACCTCACCATCCAGGCTTTGGACAAAGACTCTCATCCAGACATCTTCGTTCTTAATATTCAAGTTATCTGCATAACTATAAAAAGTAGCCAAGTGCTCTTCAGCAGTTGTATCCCCTTCTCCCGTAAATTTAGGCATGTATTTTAAATAGTCTCCAGTAGGGAGAGGATTTATAGGATGGGGTAGGATTAAGGGAGCATATCTAGCTTCAACTATGGCATCCATTCTATTCGGAGGGGGATTAGCACCAACCATAGGGGTATTAGGTAGAGGAGAACTCGGAGGATAAGGGGTGTGGACAGGAGATGTCAGAAAAGAGGTTCTTGGAGGAGACAATGGAGAAAACAGGGAGAGAGCCGAGGGTCTTGAGTGTGCAGACGCTTCTCTCTGTACAATAGTAGCAATAAAAGGAGGGGTGGTGAAACCTTCAGAGGGTTGAGGTCTGTGTTGATGAACAAATTCCAGGGAGGGGGGAGTGACAAGGATCTCTCCCTCTGATACTAGACCAGGAGGAGAAAACTCAGCAGGAACACTCCCGAATTTCAGAAAACGGGAAACCTCAGAGGCAGGACAACTAGGAAGCTGAGAATTAGAAAATGGAGTTCTCACAGAAGGGGACGGTGTATTACTTGTTTCGGCGATTGAAGCTTCTTTTACAGAGCTCTTTCCCTTTCTACGCACTGCTTCTGAGTCAGCTCCTGGTGTAGCTAAAGGAAAGTGTGGATTAGACCTCGTATGTTTGCCTCTCGAAGCCACAATTGATAGAGAAGGTTCTCCCTAGTGGAGCCGTCACAATGGAGTTTCCAGGTGCACAGTAGTAATCTTCAAGTTCTGATATCTGATGCACCTTCAGAATCAGTTGATCTTTGTCGTTCAATCCCGGGGAAAATGTTCAACTTCATCCCCGGCAACGACGCCAGAAATGTCGGTGATCAGAAGTCACTCCTGGATTGCTTGCAGAAGAAGAGCTTGACGCCCATCAGTTTAATGTCATAGTTTGTTTTAAATAGGTGATCAAATGGAGGAAAACTTAGAACAATATCATCTCAACTCATAAACTAGGCCAGGCATGCATGGACGAGTGAGGTCTTCATAAACTTCAAACAGTGAGTTGTAGTAAAGGGTGAGTAGGGGGAAGACTTGCATGAGAAGAGTGTGGAGGTCTATCGTAAACATCAGGTTCATAACAGACTAGGGAAGAAAGCATTCGAATGCAAGATCCTCTTACAATCAAACACAAAAAACTAGAGAATACAATAATGTCACAACAAATCCTTTGTCATAACAGAATTGCAATAATCCACGCGAATCCTTCGACTATGAACTCCTTGGCATGAGATGAAATAAAGATGAAAAGGAGAACTGTTTGTCATAAACCAAGAAATCTCAAACACAGATACATAGCCAGGAAACCATAATGTTTGCTGAAACTTTATAGTCGAGAGCTTAGCTCTACCATCGATTGATACAAAAATTGCGAAAAGGCCTTCATATACTTAGAACAACAATAGTAGCAAAATCAAGACACTGCATTGAAAGCTTTACGTCTGCATGGCTTCTGACAGTCAACATCTGAAAGATCATGCAACTTATGTCAGACGCAATCTAATCCTTTGACAGTTCCAACAGTGAATTGACGTGCCTTTAATTCATTGCTGTGCTTTCTCATTATGGTGGAGATGATGTCTAACCACCACCAATCGCTTCAATAACTGCTTCATCGGGATTGAGGCTGGCCCGACCAACTTGGCACCTTTGGGACGTGGAGGGCCTCCTGTGTTGCCACCTGGAATAACTGACTGGCTTGGCGAATGAGCATGGAGGCCAGCGCAAAGGATGGGGCACATGACAGGAGTGGTGGCATCGGATCATGAGGGCATGAAGGAAGTGTCGAGGTGCGAGGGGGGCGACAGAAGAGGGCACTTGGCGGAAGACAATAGGTGGAAAGGGGAAGAGGAAAGATAATGGACTTGCACCTTAGTGAGGTGCTGACGGGGAAAGGAGCAGGACACATGGCAAGCGACGAGTGGATGATGAGAAGGGAGGAGGATTATGCGGACCAAAGAGGGGAGGTGGATGGATGACACACGACAGCAGGAGAAAGGTGGTCCTGGAAGATGACATGACGGGAGAAGGGTCCACGCTGGCTAAACACAGAGCAGTTGGGAATGATGAGATCACATGAGCGTCGTTGATCCGGGCACTAAGATCTCGGTCGTCGAAAATTTTCATCCGCGATTCTGGACCCCCCCGCTCTGCTTAAAGGTAGAAAGGCAGGGGGGTCCGTAATTGCCTTTATCGCCGTTGATCTGGGCGCACTGATCTGGTCCATTGAAGAGGTGCGCCCTGGATTCTGGACCCTCTCCGCATAAAGGTAGAAAGGAAGGGGGGGTCCGGAATCGCACCTGCGTCGTTGATCCGGGCGCTGCGATCCTTGCCGTCCAGACTTGATTTTCATTTAATCATGGGCGCATTAGCACCCCGAACTTAGGAAAAGTGGGTTTTTAACCCATACTTTTGCATTCTAACCCCCCTACAAGAAATATCGCTAATAGAGTCGATAAATCTAATTTTTACTTATATTAATTTGTAAAATAAATCTAATGAAAATGATAATAGTAATACAACTATATAATTAAAAATGGTTGATATAAGTCAATCAATGTCATTTTTCATCTTATTCAATTAATATAGTTGATAAATCTAATTTTTACTTATATTTTTACAATATATCTAATGAAAGTGATAATGGTAGTACAACTATATAATTACAAATGGTTGTTGTTGTTGTTGATGATGACGATGGTTAATGTGCACTGAGACCAAAATTAGTCTATCAGACCGTAAGAAAGGTAAGAGATTACTTAGATTTATTTATAATGTTATTTCGATGCTAGAAAATAATTAGGAGAAGCATTCCAAGATCACTATAGTTTTGATGACTTATAAGGTTAGGAAGGTCGGTATTATAACGAATATTTTAAAAATGATATCCAATTTGGGTATACACATAGCACTCTAGGAGAAAGTGTTTTTCATCTTCAACATTTATGGTGTCAGAAAGGTGATACATCAATCAATGCAATTTTCCATCTTTTTCAATTAATAGAGTTGATAAATATAATTTTTACTTATATTATTTTTTACAATAAATCTAACGATAATAGTAGTACAACTATATAAATAAAATTGGTTGATGTAAGGTCTGTCTAGGTTCCTCATTAATATGCCATTTTTCTTTTTTGTGTTATGGCGTTTCGTTAATAACAATGTTACAAAAATCTAAATATACAATTAACTGTGAAATAAGAAAGAAACATAAAGAGAAGAAAATTCCCAGCAACATTAATTAACAAATGCTAACACCTGCAAGGATTAGGATCTTCAAGACACATAAGCAGTGCTCATAATCATGTGTTCTTCCGATTGATTTTGACCATTTAAAGTATGAGGATTGACAATTGTTCTCAGGATTTGTACAATTTATACATCCATATAACTATTTCTAGTCTATTTATTCAAGAGCTAATTTAGTTCACAAGAATACATAAATGCACATATAGCTCTAATACCATACCTGCCTAAAGAAGTAATGGTTTTTTTTATTATCGAAACCTATTTAATTAATTGATCATATGTCTAGAACATATAGACAAGCATTGTGCTCAAGTGATAGAATAAATTATGTATCATCATTGGTTATCACTAATGGGTAATAGAGTCTTGAATTAATACATAGGCACAATTTTTATTAGGTTACAATTTTATTGATTCATAAGATAATACCGATTTTATATATTTGAAATGAGTATTTAATTTGTCACATNATATATATATATATATATATATATATATATATATATATATATATATATATATATATATATATATATATATATATATATATATATAACTCTTGATTTTTACTTCAATTGTTAGATGTTAAAAACCAATAATTTTATATATACTAAAGTAATATAGGGTGAGTGCATGAAGTTGGTGTACAAAAAAGTGGAAAGGGGGTGAATTGGAATGCACACTCGCAAGAATGCTTGCACATTCCTAGGAACGCATGCACATTATTGAGTTAAGAGGCCCAGAAAATATCGAACTTCCACTCAGCATGCCACATAGGCACATTGGCAAGAATGTGTGCACGTTCCTAGGAACACACACACGTTCTTGTTGTGCCCTATTTTAATGGACCACGGGCACAATTTGTGCCCATTTAAACACCACATCTCACATTTTTATTTTATTGAGAAAGTGAATAGGAGAAGAGCATATGATATTTCTACCAACTCAAGCCAGGTGTGCTTGATTTTTTATGTTAGTATGAAAATTAAGATCGTATGCAACATGTAGAAAAAGTGAGGATGTTTTTTATCCACTAAGCCAAGGGATTGGTGTATATATATTTACTTATGAATATTCCCAATGAACAATGTATTCTTAACATATATTTGATGAATATTCCAGCTAAGACTTGAAGCAAGATAAATAATTATTTGAATATTATTCATTTTTATTTGAATTTCTCTATGGCCCCATTTGAATTAAATTTTGTCTTATAAACCCATTTGGAACCCTATAAAATTTATTCATTTAGGTCATGGCATAAGCTCCCATATTTGGTTCTTCATCATTGCATCATATTCTACATTCATGGACTATTTTTAATCTTTCTTTCCTCTGGTATCTTCAAATGAAATTGTTGTTTGTAATACCATTGTCATAAGTTCACTTATTAAATTTCCTTATTAAATTGCAGCATATATTATTAATATGGAGCTCGAAGACAATATAAACCGCCCACAAGCAGACCAAGGTGAGGAAAACCCCAACCCACCAAAACCAACCAACATAAACACATAGATTTATGAGGGGTTGGCCACATTGAGAACACTTGTAAATGACTTAAGGGGGGCAAGAAAAGCTAGAAGAGAGTCCTTGGCCACTTCATTCGATGTCATTTTGAGGTCCATTACAAGTTCCCAACGTAAATTAACTTCTATTTCTAAATATACGGCTAGAGTGTTAAAGTTTTACAGGACTGGACTGGATAGAAACCATGTTAGAGACTTTGGTATTTCAAAGAAACCTTTGATGTGTCTTTTTATTGATCCTTGAACTAGACAACAACCACCTATCAAAAAAAACACATTTGTATGGACTGGTGCATCCACCCACAAATTAATGATAAATGGATGGGTAGGTGGTTCATGGTATTTGATAAACCTCCCTGCAATAATAGGGAGGATCCTTTATATTTTTTGAGAAAAATATGAGAATAATTTACTTTGGTTCACCATGTGAACTACTTTAACATTGGTGACTTCTAGGGGGTGGGTTGAGGGTCCACACAGGACCGAGAGTATACTAGGTGTGATCCCATGCTAGGTCCTCATTCCACTAGGAGAATTCCTAACTCCCTTTACCAACAACCTCCCATTGTAGAGGGATTGCAGTAGGTACATGTATCTCTATCATCCTTGACTCGGAGTCTAGTGAAGCATGGTAGTTTTGTTGCACTATCTCGGCAGGAGGTTCCTACTGGTAACGTTGACAAAGGGATTGAACCTTCAACCCCTAGAGAAGAGTGCAACGAGGAGAAGGAACATGGACAAAGAATTCATTCATGTGAGCTTACCAGATGCTCGAGTTGCAGTTAAACTTGTTATGGGCCTAGGGAGCCTAGTGGACAACATATCTTCATTGAGGAGGTTAGTATCTTAACCATCACTGTGTTCTTCAATTTTATATATTTATATAGTATTATATGTATTTATTTTGATAATTCATTGCATGATGTTTTGAAATTTGTATGCTTGTATAGTAGACCCTCTATGCTAATAGATGCATTAGTGTTTGTCTCCATCACCGATGCAATGATAGAGATATCCCACTCATTCGGTGTTCCACATACACATGTATGTGTCACATTTGATAAATTAACCATAGTGTTTTATTTATTTTCTCGCATCCTCAAATTTATAATGTTCTTGTGTTTCTATAGGTTGTGGGACTAGGCGGTGTTGAGCAATGTCCACCTGGGATGCACAAGTCACATGCTTCACAAATATCATGGGTAGAGTTAAATCTCATTTAAATCTAAAATTTGTTGTATTTATGTTGTTGAATTTTTATATTTGGTGCTAATAAAAATATTATTAATATATATGCACGTTGCTGATATTTTCTCTAGTTACAATACTAGTCTAGTCCTTGGGCATTCGACCATGGATTTCAGGTTACCTATTTTCGGGCCAAGTGTTATTTTGCCACTTGTATATACCATAGGGATTCATCACCTCCCACCCCCACCATCTTTCTTATTTCATGCATCCTCAGTGGATGCACCCATAAGCCACCCATTTGCACCACCTCTTCCATCACATCCATCCATAGTGGATGCACCTGTATACCACTGAACCCCACCACCATTTCTATCAGTTTCATCCATCGAGGCTGCCACAATAGATGTTTCCTCGGAGCAAGTTGTACAGTTGAACACTCCACCTGCCAAGGACTCTCCATCGATTCCCGAGATATTCATGGTCAAATAATGTGTTGATGATAATTTTTTATGTATCATGAATGGAATTGATTTAATGCATATTGTTTTTAAATTTCATGATTTGATACTTGTAACTAATGTAGGATGGTATCATTGAGAGACTAGGGTCATGTAGGAGGTTAAAAATCTCATGATTTTTAGTACCATATGTGGTGCATTGTCTTATGTTGAGTTAAAAAGTATCACTTTGTAATACATTTAATCATTGTAGAAAAAAACTTATAACAATGTTTTTTATTTGTGCGTTCTTCAGAGCAATGAACCATGCCCAGGTGCAAAACCAATCGAGGTGTTTCTTTGAGAAAGAAAAGAAACATTGATTTCCTGGATGATCCTGAGGGTGATGAGGGTGGAAGTGGTCAATGAATGACCAATGACTTCCGTTTTGTATATAGGCCATCATACGGTTTTTTTTTTTTATGTTAGGGAACTTGTTGTCATTTTGTATATTGGGCACGATGTGCCATTTTTAAGAAAATGTACAATTTAGACGATGTTGAATATATATATATATATATATATATATATATATATATATATATATATAT
>ML778110.1:1126879-1152722 GCA_009831015.1 Picea engelmannii | reverse complement strand
GAACATTGCTATCTGATTCAAAGTGCTATTTCTGTTGCTATTTCGTATATCATTTATGTGTATTGTGAAGATTATGCTGGATATTTTACTGTTATTCTATCATTTCTAGCATTTCATTTCTGTTCTGCATATTTTATATATCTAGTATCTTGCAATGCCTTTCATTTATATTCCATGCCTTACCTTGCCTTTAATTTCCATGCCATACCTTTCCTCACCTTTCCATTCCTTTCCTTTCTTGTGATGCCTTGACTTGCCATGTCATGCCATGTCATGCCTTGCCATGCCATGCCATGCCGTTCCTTTCCTTTCCTTTCCATTCCTTCCCATGCCATGACATGCCTTTCCATGTCATTCCATGTCATGCCTTTCCTTTTCATTCCTTCATATGCCATGCCATGCCTTTCCTTCCCTTACTATCCCATGCCTTGTCTTGCCTTGCCATGCCATGCCTTGCCTTGAAATTCCATTGCATGGATTGTTTTTCCATGACATGCCATGCCTTGAATTGCATTTCCTTTCCATGACATGGCATGTGATGCTATGTCATACCTTTCCTTTCCTTTCTATGCCATGCATTTCCTTTCCATGTCATTCCATGCCATTCCATACCTTTCCTTGCCATACCATTCCTTGCCTTTCCTTGCCTTTCCATGCCTTTTCCTTGCCTTGCCTTGCCTTACCTTTCCTTGTATCACATTCTCTTGTCTTTCCATTTCTTTTATTTTATTGCCTTTCCTTTCCATGCCTTTCCATGTCTATCCTTTCCTTTCTTTGCATTTCCCTACCTTTCCTTGACTTTTCAGGCATTTCCTTTCCTTTCCTTGCCTTTCCTTGACTTGATATGTCATGCCTTGCCTTGCTAGGTCATGCTTTTCGTTTCCATTCCATGTAATGTCATGCCTTGCATTTCTTTACATTGCGTCATCTTTCCTTTAATTTAATTTCCTTGTAACTCCTTGCATTTCCTTATCTCACCAGGTCATGCCATGCCATTCTTTTCCATGTCATGTCATGTAATGCCATGTCATGCCTTTCATTTCCATTCCATGTCATGCCTTTCCTTTCCATGATATGACTTTCCTTTCCTTGAATTTCCTTGGAATTACTTTCCTTGACATGTCATGGCTTGCCTTTCCTTGCCACACCATGCCATACCATGTCATGCCTTTCCTTTCCATAAAATTCCTTGAATTAGCTTGTCTTTCCATGCAATTCCATGCCATTCCATCACATTCCCTGCCTTGACTTTCCATGCTTTAACTTTTCATGTCATTCTTTTCCATTCCTTTCATTTCCTTCCCATGCGATGCCTTTCCTTGCCATGTCATTCCATGCCTTTCCTTTCCATGTCATGCCATTCCATGCCTTTTATTTCCTTTCCTTTCCTTTACATGCCATGCAGACCATGCCTTTCCTTGTTGTTCCATGTCTTATTTTTCCTTGCCATTCTAGGCCCTTCCTTGAAATGCCATGCCATGCCTTGCCTTGCCATGCCATCCCTTTCCTTGAAATGCCTTGCATTTCCTTTTCTTTCCATACCATGCCTTTAGTTTCCTTTGCTTTTCATGCCATGTGTTTCTTTTCCATGCCATTACATTCCTTTCATTTCATTTCCATTCCATTCCTGGCATTGACATACCATTCCATGCCATGCCATCCCATGCCTTGCATTGCCTTTCCTTTCCATTCCATGTCTTTCCTTTCCATGCCATGCCATTCCATGCCTTTCCTTACCATGTCATGCCTTGCATTTCCATTCCATTCCATGCCATGCCATTCCATGCCTTGCATTACCTTACCTTGCCATTCCATGTCATGACTTGCAATACCTTACCTTGCCATAACATGCCTTGACTTTCCATGCATTTCCATTCCATGCCATGCGTTTCCTTGACATACCAGGTATTTCCTTGCCATGCATTGTGTTTCATTTCCATGCAATTCCTTTCATTTTTATGCCATGCTTCCCCTTGCCTTGACTTTCCATTCCATGCCATCCCTTTTATTGCCATTCCATGTCATTCCATGCTTTGCATTTCCTTTCCTTTCCATGCCATGCCTCTCCTTTACTTTCCTTTCCATGCCATGTCATGCCATGTCTTTCCTTGCATTTCCATGCCATGAATTTTCGTCATGCCATGTCTTTCCTTGCATTTTCATGCCATGCATTTTCTTTCCATGTGTTGCCTTTCCATGCCATGCATTTTCTTTCCATGCGTTGCCTTTCCATGCCATGCCTTGTATTTCCTTTCCTTTCCATGCCATGCCATCCCATTCCATGTGTTTCCTTTCCATGCCATGCCATACCTTGACTTAACATTCCATGCCTTTCCTTTACATGCCATGTCATGCAATGCCTTGCATTACCTTTCCTTCGCATGTCATGCCTTTCCTTCCCTTGCATTGCCTTGTCATTCCATGTCTGGCCTTTCCATGTCGTGCCTTTCCTTTCCATGCCATTTCATGCATTATGTTTCATTTTCATGCCTTTCATTTCTATGTCATGGCTTACCTTGTCTTGACTTTCTATGCCTTGTCTTGAGTTTCTTAATTTTCAATGTAACCCTTTTAGGATTTCTAGAATGAGGAATTTTCTTTCTTCTTTAATGTTATTCTGTGTCTACTCTTGCAAGTTCAACTTCCAATACTTTATGTTTCTTTTTCCTTACTTATTGTGTCTTTTCAATATGAAAAGCGTTGATGACATCCATGATATTATTCTCTATAGAGTAAATCCCCACTAACATATGTGAAAGTCGTTCAACAAAATCCTCTAAAAATAATATATAACATTTTCATGTTAAATAAAATTAAAACATTACCATGATACTAAAAATAATAAACGACACAAAAAATAGAAATAAAAAACTTACATTTCCTTTCTCAATGTCGTCAACGATGCATGTAAATAATTCTGAAAAATATTCATTCTTGTTCTAATTGCTCAATTTGAAACAATATCTAAACTTGGTATAAGTTATGCCTTGTTTGACAAGTACATAAGCAATATCTGTGGCTGGAACCAAACATATATCTCATAACAAGCCAAGTGCCTGATAATTTCCTTGCACATGTTCAAATTTGACACAATACAAATATATATGATCTCCATCGTTGTCTTTCTTGTCTTTAACAAACCAAGAATATTCCAGTTTGTTTTCACCTTCCATCGATTTCCACTCTCTAACATTCTTCATTTACCTTGATAGCTCAGGTGTTATGCTATCATTTTTTTTCCTAACATTCATGGAGGTTCCAGTTTCATTTTTGGATGCCATTATTGCAGGTCGTGATCTAGATATATTCATAGATAATGTCTTTCCTTCCATTTTCCGATATTAAGAAAAAAAAAATTAGGTCTTTTACATTATAATAAATGATGTAGGAGCATCGCCAACAAAGGAAGTGGAAAAGTGGAAGGAAAACTGTATATGCACCAACGCACATTTTGAGAATGTTTTGAAATTGAAAAGATAAAACATTAATGTAATATCTAGAAAATCTATGTTTTCTTTTATGGTTTGGAGATTGTAACACAGATCATGAGCAGTTTCTCTCATTTGTTTGTTGGAAGCATTTATTGTAGTAAATGTAAAGTAGTTGTAGACTTTATTTTGATTTGATAGTTTTGAGTTGTAGGAGGGAAAACTCTAAAAATCTCCCTCGTATGTATTGTATGGTATCATTATTCTTATTGTGAGTAGAAGAGGAAGAATAGAGGTGTAGAGCAAGGGCACATAGAAGAATAGAGATTGTAGAGGGTTGTATAAGAAGATAGTCGATGCTATAGAAACCATGTACCATGTACATAAGAACTTGAGTTAATATAAGAATGCTTTGAATCAATCTCATGCTGCTATGATGAATACTGTTTGCATCTATTGGATGGTATGTTTACAATTTTCTTATATTCTCTGTTGTGCATTTGTTTCAATGTTGTGTATGTATGATTTCATGTTGAATGTATGAAGTCTGTGAGAGGGAGAGTATGAGTTTCAATTGTTCCTTGTTTTGAGAATTCCTGCAAGGATTGCAATGAAAGTCCACAAAGAGTGCGTTGACAAGATTCTGAGTTCTACCTCAGAAAAGCTCAGGAGAGATACTATTGTCCTCATATCAGCAGAAGTGCGAGTGTAGCATAGAGCCATGCAAGGTGTGCATAGGCGAGTTGAGGTCTTAGATTTTTCCAACCCAGTGAGTGGTTGAATATTTACTGTCACAAGGAGTGTGCGAGACTGGAAGAGTTTAGATAGTCAGAGGTTACCGTGAATGATGCAAGGAGTGCAGGAAAAATACTTTGGAATCCTAGAGTTTGTGGAAAGAACCAAGCTTAGGAGGGATAGAGGCTTTGAGAAATTTTAAGAGAAGACGAGGATTGAAGTCACCTCGCAGAAACCAAGCACAGAAGGAAGATGCCAGTTGTTTGGCCAGGAAGTATTGAGAACATGAACAGACGGTTAAATTTCTCAAGGGGAGAAGTACCGATTTTCCATGGACCATTGGATCCAATGGATCAGTAGAGAATTTAAGGCTGAGTGTGTGTCAATACTCATAATATTAGTAGGAGTACTCATAGTTAGATCTGAATCAGTGGGAACCGTTGATATTTTGGTTTTGAATTTCGACATTTCAGGAGTAGGAGCAGTGGAGAAAGTCGTTGACTCAGAGTCAATAGTCATGCAATCCCAATTTGTGAAATCCTGACACAATTTGGACCGTCATATCATGGGAATATTAGGCTCATCAATTTGAGGAGAGAATTCATGAGTTAGGACTTCAGGAATGGGAGAAGAGATAACATCGTGAACTCATGAGTTGCGAAATCCCAACGCACTTGGAGGTGGACCCCAGGACATGACTGAGGCCACATGGTCAAAGAATAACAGAGGAGATAGAAGATTCGTTAACCCATTTCAAGGTTTCTGGAGTCAAAGGAGTCAGGGGAGCTCAATAATAGAAATCGTGAAGTCATGAAACCCAAAACACCTTTTCGGGTGAAGGTCGTGGTCACATTGGTTGGTCGCATGGAGTGGAAGTTCACACCTTGTTCTTGTTCGCACAGGCATAAACCCTAAAAGGACCCGTGGTTATATGTGTGAAGGTTCCTATGGGAAATAAAGAGCCATTTGGGCTCAAGGGAATAGAACGATCCAAGACCGGGAGGTCACACAGAGCCTGCTAAGGTAGGTGTGTTGCGTGAGGTGGTATCAGACCATAGCTTGTAATCATTGTTTTCTATAGAAGGGAGACAAAGGATAGTTGTGATTTAAATTCTATGTGGAATAGATTTAAACAATGCCACCCAGAATATGTCAATATAGACCCATGCTTGAGACATTCGTGGAAAGGGAAATGAGAGAAATTCATGCTCGATTGGATTCTATTGAGACAACACAGAGGCGAACAACTGATACTAGAGATGTGGGTGAATCTGAAAATGAAAATGAAGCAAGGCCTGAAGAAGAAGAAGTTGTAGCTGAAGATGCTACATAGGAACGTCTATTCAGAGCTATTTCAAGGATAGGGGCCAGATAAAAAATGGACATCCCGATGTATGAAGGAAACTTAGACGTTTAGGAGCTGCTAGATTGGTTTAGAGCTCTAGATAAATACTTCGACTATGAATATATCAAAGAAGATAAGAAGGTTAAACATGTTGTCACTAGACTCAAAGGGCATGCATCACTGTGGTGGAATGAACTGCAGGCTGACAGGTGTTGCAAAGGAAAATAATGAATCAAAAGTTGGGATAGGATGGTTGCAAAGATGAAAGCCAAGTTTATACCCAGAGATTACCAAATTAATCTGTTTCGAAGAATGCAAAATTTGAGATAGAGGGGGATGGCAGTGAAGGAATACACTGAGGATTTTTACAGACTCAACATCATAGAAAGTCGTCATGAGAGTGATTATGAAAAGGTCTCTAGATACATGAATGGCTTGAGATATGACATTCAAGATGAGACGAGCATGGTGACAATCCGAAATGTGGAAGATTCTTATCAAATTGCTTCAAAGGATGAAGTAAAGTTGGCCTGAAAGAAAGGTCAAAGGGGAAGAGGTAGAAGTCCAAGCTGAGGCAAAGAAATAGCCTAGGATAGAGTAAAAAAGCCCAAGGATGAAGAAAAGAAGCCTCATAACCACCCAGAAAGGGGAGGAAGCTCATAAGGAGGACAATATGTCGATAGGAACACTTTTCCTCGAGCAAGAGGAAGAGGAAGAGACAAAGGAGGTGAAATAAAGTGTTTTGTCTCTGGAAAGATAGGACACAAATCTTTTGAATATCTCGATAGAAAAAGGGATGGAGCAGGTGAAGCTCACATTTCAGAAGTGCAAAGGTGAAATGTTGAGGCAGAAGATGCAGATGGTGGAATATCCTTAATGATGAGGAAAATTCTTTTGAAGCCAAAAAAGGAGATAGAGAATCCAGTCCAAAGGAACAGTTTGTTCAGAACTACTTGCAAAACCAAGGATAGGGTATGCAAGGTGATAGTGGACAGTGCAAGTACAGATAATATAGTGTCCATAGAAATGGTGGAGAATATGGAATTGGAAACGGTTGCACATCCGATCCCATACAAGGTTTCATGGTTGCAAAAAGGACATCAAGTAACAGTCACTAAACAATGTTTAGTTGAATTTAAGATAGGGGGTTACCGAGATGATATTTTATGTGATGTTATTCCCATGTATTTCTATCATCTTTTGTTGGGGAGACCGTGGCAATATGAAAAAAATGTTGTTCATGATGGGAGAAATAACACATACACCTTGGAGAATAATGGTAAGACGCATATGTTGCTGCCAAATGAAGACAAGAAGGTGAAAGTGGAAGCAAGAAATACTATACTTCTCATGAGTGGGAAGGAACTTCTGGATGAAGTCAAGAAGGACGAAGAAATGCAATTTGTTGTGGTAAGGAAACCTAGAGTCATCTTGACCAATACTTCAATAGATGATCTACCTGAGGAAATTAAGGAAATGTTAGAGAACTTCATTGATATAGTGGTGGATGATTAACCTTGTTCGTTTCCACCCATCAGAAGTATAAGCCATCATGTTGACCTTATAGCATGAGCGCATTTTCCAAACAAAGCAGCGTACATATTGATCCCACAGGAGAATGAAGAAGTCAAAAGGCAAGTCCAAGGTTTTATGGACAAAGGGTTGGTTAGAAAAATCTTGAGTCCATGCATTGTGCCAACAATGTTAAGTCCAAAGAAGGATGGTGCATGGAGAATGTGTACAGACTCGAGGGATATAGATTTTCTGTACCAAGGATGGATGACTTGATGGATTTCTTGAGTGGAGCAAAGTTTTTTTCAAAGATTGATTTGAAAATCGAATATCATCATATATTAGAATGAGGGAAGGTGATGAATGGAAGAAAGCATTCAAGATGAATGAAGGGTTGTATGAATGGCTTTTCATGCCATTTGGTTTGATGAATGCACCAAGTACTTTCATGAGATTGATGAACGAAGTCTTGAAAGATTTCAATGGAAAATTTGTAATTGTATATCTTGATGATACACTGATCTTTAGTAAGACTTAGGAGGAAAATTTGAGACATTTAGATCTAGTCATGAGGAGGTTGCAGCAAGAGAAGTTGCTCATAAATATGAAGAAATCATCTTTCATGAAGAAATAACTCATTTATTTGGGTTTTTTGATATCTTCGAATGAGTTGAAGATGGATCCTGAGAAGGTAAAAGTGATCAAAGAATGGGCATCGCCAAGGAGTATCTTTGAAGTTAGAAGCTTCCATGGATTAGCCAGTTTTTACAGGAAGTTCATCAGAAATTTTAGTGGGACTAGTAAATCAATGATGGACACAGGCAAGAAAAGACATAATATTTTCATTGGACAGAGGAAGTAGAGAAAAGTTTCAGGTTGCTGAAGGAGAAGATAACTGGACAACCAATTCTATTTCTTCCAGATTTTAGTAAGACATTTCAAGTGAGATGTGACGCAAGTGGATTTGCGACTGGAGTAGTATTAAGTCAAGACAATAGACCAGTTGCATACTTCAGTGAGAATCTAAATGATGCTAAGATGAAATATTCCACGTATGAAAAAGATGTTTATGCAATCATACAAGCATTGAAGAAATGGAGGCATTACTTGGTTCTGAAAGAGTTCATTTTGTATAGTGATAATCATGCTTTACAATTCATAACCAGACAGGAGAAAATGAACCAGAAACATACAAAATGGGTTGAATTTATGCAAAACTTTACTTTTGTTATAAAGCACATTTCTGGAACTTCTAATAAGGTTGGTGATGCATTAAGAAAGAAATGTTTGATTCTGTAGGAGTTTCGTGTGAAGACCTTAGGTTTTGATAGCCTTAAGGACATGTACAAGGATGATTCATATTTCAAGATGCTTATGAAGCATGTGAGAATCATGTTCTGAGAGATAGAAGCCAATGGATTGAATACTTAACCTAGGATGGATTACTATTCAAAGGAAATCAACTGTATATTCCAAAGAGTTCTATGAGAGAGAATCTTCTAAAGGAAAAACATAGTGGAGGATTGGTTGCACATTTCAGCCATGAAAAAAAATTTGTGCAACTAAACAATTTATACTATTGTCCATGGATGAGGACAGATGTGAATAATTTTTTGAACAAATGTAGAATTTTCCAGCATGCAAAGGGGAAAAGAAAGAATATAGGATTGTATCAACCATTTCCAGAACCAAAGAGGCCATGGGATGCAGTAAGCATGGATTTTGTGTTAGGACTCCCAAGGACACAGAGAGGTTGTGATTCCATATTTTCGGTAGTCGACAAATTTTCCAAAATGGAACATTTATTCCATGTCAAAAAACTAGTGATGCAACACACATTGCAAACATGTTTTTCAAAGAAGTTGTTCACCTTCATGGTTTACCCAAGAGTATTATTTCAGACAGAGATACCAAATTTGTTGGTCATTTCTGGAGGACACTATGGAAGAAGTTGGGGACAAAACTATCTTTTAGCTCAACATATCACCCTCAGACGAATGGACAGATTGAGGTAGTAAATCGAAGTTTCAAGGGCTTGTTGAGGAGTTTAGTAGCTGAACATCACATTCACTGGGATTTGATTCTGCCACAAGAGAAATTTGCATATAATGACTCACCTAACAGGAGCACAGGACAAATCCCATTCCAAATAATGTATGGAATGCATCCAAGAGGAGTATCTGAGTTGAGTCACTTGGAGAAGAATGAGTTCAGATGTGTTGGAGTAGAGGATTTTGCAACAGACATGGAAGAGCTCCATAGTAAGATTAAAGAACGGTTGCAAAGTTCCAACCAGGAATACAAGAATAGAGAAGATCAACACCAAAGAGAGATTCAATTTGAAGTGGGAGATTTAGTCTTAGCGCGTCTAAGAAAGGAAAGATTCCCAAGGGGGACGTATAATAAGATAAAGAAGAAGAAGATAGGGCCATGTAAAATCATAAGAAAGTTTGAGGCAAATGCTTATGAAATAGAATTGCGAGATGGTGTGGGCATTTCACCCATATTCAATGTAGCATAAAAGAGAATCAAAAGAATTTTTTGTGGCTCAAAAAGATGTCTGTAGATGAAAATTCGCAGATGGAAAAGATCATTGATCAGAGAGTTAGCAAGAAGACCTAGAGAAAGATGTATTTTGAATATTTGGTAAAGTGGAAAGGACACCCGATTGAGGATGCCAGTTGGGAAAGTGAAGTGGAGATTCAAAAACATGGACAGACGGTGCAGGAGCTCATGAACAGGAGTCCATGAATTTTTCATTGAGAGGAGTATGATGCAGGATCATCGCTAGGAAAGCAAGCGCAAAAGCAGAAGGACAATTGGATATGCACCAACACACATTTTGAGAATGTTTTGAAATTGAAAAGATAAAACATTAATGCAATATCTAGAAAATATATGTTTTCTTTTATGGTTTGGAGTTTGTAACACAAATCATGAGCGGTTGCTCTCATGTATTTGTTGGAGTCATTTTTTGTAGTAAATGTAAAGTAGCTGTAGACTTTATTTCGATTTGATAGTTTTGAGTTATAGGAGGGAAAACTCTAAAAATCTCCCTCGTATGTATTGTATGGTATCATTATTCTTATTGTGAGTAGAAGAGGAAGAATAGAGTTGTAGTGCAAGGGAGCAGAGAAGAACATAGATTGTATAAGAATGTATAAGCAGATAGATGATGCTATAGAATTCATGTACAAAATCACTTGAGTTAATATAAGAATGCTTTGACTCAATATCATGGTGTTGTGATGAATACTATTTGCATCTACTGAATGGTTGTTTACAGCTTTCTTATATGCTCTGTTATGCATTTGTTTCAATGTTGTGTATGTATGATTTCATGTTGAATGTGTGAAGTCTATGAGAGGGACAATATGAGCTTCAATTGTTTCTTGTCCTGAAAATTCCTGCAAGGATTGCAGTGAAAGTTCTCAAAGTGTGTGTTGACAAGATTCTGAGCTCTACCTTAGAAAAGCTCAGGAGAGATACCGTTGTCCTCATATCAGCAGAAGTGCGAGTGTAGCACTGAGCCGTGAAAGGTGTGCAAAGGAAAGTTGAGGTCTTAGATGTTTCCAACCCAGTGAGTGGTTGAAGAGTTACTATCGCAAGGACTGCACAAGACTGGAAGAGTTCAGATAATCAGAGGTTATCGTGAATGCCACAAGGAGTGCGGGCATAATCCTTTGGAATCCTGGAGTTTGTGGCAAGAACCAAGCTCAGGAGGGATAGAGGCTTCGAACAGTTCTAAGGGAAGACAAGGATTGAAGTCACCTCGGAGAAACCAAGCACAGAAGGAAGATTCTAGTTGTTTGGCCAAGAAGTATTGGGAACTTGAATGGACGGTTAAATTTCTTTAGGGGAAAACTAGTGATTTTCTGTGGACCGTTGGATCTAGTGGATCAACAAAGAAGTTAAGGTTGAGTTTCTGTAAATAATCACAAGATTAGGAGAAGTAGTCATCGTTAGATATGGATCAGTGGGAACCATTGATCTTCTGGTTTTAAATTTTGGCATTTCGGGAGTCGGAGCAGTGGAGAAATTCGTTGACTCGGAGTCAAGAGTCGTGCAATCTCGATTCACAAAATCCTGACACAATTTGAATCGTCAGATCATGGGAACATTAGGGCCTTTGATATGAGGAGATAAGTCATGAGTTCAGACTTCAAGAATGGGAGAAGAGATAGCATCATGAACTCATGAGTTGCAAAATCCTGACATGCTCGGAGGTGGACCTCAGGACATGATTGAGGCCACATGGTTGAAGCATAAGGGAGGAGCTAGAAGATATGTTAACCCATTTCAGGGTTTTGAGAGTAAAAGGATTTAGGGGAGCTCAACAATAGAAATCGTGAACTCATGAAACCCAAAACACCTTTTCAGGTGAAGGTCGTGGTCACATTGGTTGGTCACATGGAGTGGAAGTTTGTGCCTTGTGCTTATTCACACATGTGTAAACCCTAAAAGGACATGTGGTTATATGTGTGAAGGTACATGTGGGAACTAAAGAGCCATTCTGGCTCAAGGTAATAGAACGATCCAAGATCGGGAGGTCACACAGAGCCTACTGAGGTAGGCGTTTGGGCACGGGCTTGGCCACCAGGCTAGTCAGGCTTGGGTGATGTCGAGCATCACCCCAACCCCCATGGACAAGCCCTGGACATTTCCTAGTAAACACCATGGGCCAAAACTAAAAAAAATAAAGTTAAAAACAATAAAAAGATAAATGTTTTTACAAAACTATACATAAATTTGACGCTTTTTTCTTTTTTTTTTTCAAAAAATCTTAAGGATTTTGTTAATTTTTTTTGAAAAAACTCTCAAATTTTTAAAAAAGTTGGGTATTTTTTAGAAAAAAATAGAAAACATCTAAAAAAATTTAAGGTTTTTTAATCTTTGCATGAAAAATTATTATGTGATTCAAAGATAATCTTATAATTGTTGTTTCGGTAAATGGTAAGAATTTAAAAAATAACTAACCTCTGAAATGTTAGATTCTCCTTAGATTTATTCTCAATGTTTCTTCCTTGTATCTTGCTCCAAACCCTTTAACAAATACTACCCAAGACATCATACAATGTAAAAATACAAAACAAGATTGTGTATTTATAACACAGATGATATAAATTACTTTTAGTATAACGAATTTGGGATAAATAAAAATTAGGTATATTGTCTACATATATACCTAAAATTATATGGAACATCAATATGTTTAATAAATGTGGGGTGAATAAATAAACATGATAAATATTGTATTTAACATGTAAATAAAAAAATAAAAGAGTAAAAATAGTTTTTAATTTTTAAGGGAAAATAAGCGAAAAATGGGGGGAATTTTGGAGGGAAAATTTTGAGGGGGAAANGGGGGGGTGGTTTAGAGGGAAAATATCATTATGCATGTTATAATAATGTCATAGGGAGGGTGATAATTTGTATCATTCTATGTTCTTATAGAGAAGGGATGACTTTGCTTGATAAAAAAGATTTTATTTCTGAGACATTACCAAATTGTTTGCATACCTCTTCTATTGGGACTAGGAAATGAGATAGGAATGTTTGTAATGAAAATGAGGTGTCATATTTTTCAGCTAGTCATAATTTTGATCATAGTGAAAACAATTTTATTCAACATGTTCCTCATGAAAGTCCTAAATCAGAGGACTTTGAAGGCACCGATGATGAAGAGGAGGAATATGATGGTGATAAATCTATTTATTAGTTTAATATTAATGAAAATAATCAACATTTACGTCAAAGTGGAGACTATTATCAATGCTTAAATGATTGGGATGAAAAGTTTCCTCCAAGTTAGGAGTTTCAAGGTACTGATGAAGATTTCAAAGGCACCAATGAATACGATGGAGAATTTCCCTCAATTGGAAATTTTAAAAGCAATGAAGATGATTATGACGATGGTGGACACTTATTCCCAAGTGGGGAATTTAAAGAAAACAATGTTGGTGATGATGAATTTCCTCCAAGTGAGGATTTTTAAGGTACTGATGAAGATTTTCCTCCAAGTGAGGATTTCCAAGGAACGAATGAGGATGATGAATAATTCCCCCCAAGTGGATATTTTAAAAGTAATGATGATGATTATGGCAATGCTTGACAATATTTCTCAAATGAGGAATTTAAAAGAAGAAATGTTGGTGATGATGTTTTTTCTCCAGGGGAGGATTTTCAAGGTACCGATGAGGATAATGAAGATTTTCCTCCAAGTGAGTATTTTCTTGCTAGTAATGAGGATGATGAAGAATATATCTCAACTGGTAATTTTCAAAGTAGTGAATATGATTATGCCATTGGTGGACACACTTTATCGAGTGATAAATTAAAAAGAAACAATGTTTATGTTGATTTTCCTCCAAGTGAGTATTTTCAAGATACCGATGAAGATTTTCAAGGCACTAAGCAGGATGGTAAAAATATTCACTCAAGTGGGGATTTTGAAAGAAATAAATATGATTGTGTCAATGGTGGACACAATGTTGATGATGATTTTCCTCCAAATTATTATGTTGATGATGATGTTCTCAATCATTCAGCTGCAACAAATCAAGGTGATCGACATTCTCTACTTTAGTCTCCCGACAATGTTTTTGTTGATACTCCTTATGGTGATAAGGAAAATCCTTCTAGTGAGGATGATGAAATGGTGGAGACATTGCAAAGAAACATTGTGTCTAGGACCAAGTTTAGACCTTTTTATATCAATCCAAATCATTATAGTTATACAAGGTCTAGGAAAGAATTTCTAACTAAATCAATTTCCATAAGTGAATTGATTTCAAGTGATTGTTGTCAAAATAATTGTTTCAAAAGCACAGACTATATGTATGCCTTGAATAAAAGGAAGACATATTTATCAATGAATAAGAGGATGAAAAATTCATATTTGATTGGGTGCATGATATCCAACAATACATGATATGATTATCGCATTGGGAATATTTTACTTTGTTTAAAGGATTTCAAAAAAATTCACTCAATTGGTAATCTTTGTCTATCAAGAATCCAGACAAGGTTGGAAAAATATCCTTTAGTTTATTCAAAGGTACATCATGGACGAGAGAGGAGACCATTGACAAAGACTACATTGTAATGTATGCATGATTTATTTTCCAAACATGGAGAGTATATGTCAGATAAAGACACAATAAATATTCCAGATAAGAAATCAAGGATGGGGATTTGTAGTATATGTGTTACTCTGAAATCAAGAAGAGATAAATATGAAGGGGCATAAAGACGTATGTATTTACTATTTTGTTTTCTTTTAAATTGAATAGTTATCAACTATGAAAACATACGATCAATATTTTCATTTTATGTCATGTGCAGATTCCATAGTCAAAGCACTTCAAGAACATTGAAATCAACAATCATGTGAAAGACAAAATTTGTACAAACATCAGAAGAAGTGTAACGAACCCTGTAGTTATGACAACATGTGACTCATAACAAGTATAATGATTTTTTCTGAACGCAAGGAAAGTAAAGTCAATAATACAATCAAGCATCGCAACTTGATGACGAACACAATGCACAAAATCACATAACATAAAAACATAATGACCTAGTATACTAGCACATCATACAGCTTAAAAAACAAACAAACATTCAATCAGGAAAGTATAAAAACGACTACCCGCCCATCCTACTCTGCAATGGTTAGGACTTCCAGGATGCATAAGAAATGCTCAAGCCTAGGTTTCCATCTATTTTGACCATTTAAGGTCTTAAGGCTGGCGAGTTTTTTGAGGAACAAGGAGGTGTCTACGTCCCACCCAACACAAACAAGACCAAGATAACTAAGCTAATTGAAAACATTAGATTCAACCAAACACAAGAAGCATCAACGACACAAGTAACTAGAACCATCACGACGAGTGAGAAACAATCACATTAAAATGTTATAGACCAAATTACAAACATCAATTCCAACAATGACCATAATCATTAGGAAGCACATGACCCAAGGCCAGGTTATCATACACACTTGTTGCTCAAGTGCACCTTGATCCTGTCATAAGGAATCATGCTGCCACCTTATGAAAAGCGCTATAGTAACTGAGGCGCAAACTTAAACAACCACAAACAATTTAAATCATGACAGAAGAACCAAATACTAGGAATCCCAAAACATAACTATCATACCTAAATGAAATCTATAATGAGAGAACTCCAAACAATCAAGTTATTGAGGTGCAAGGTAACTACCTTCAATACAAGATTAGATTTGCGCAACAATATATAAGTATCAAATTATCATTTTTCCAACACAATACTATTCAACACAATGTATCCAACCTCAATCTAATATTAAAAGCATAAACAACACTCCCTATAAACACCCCTTTAAAACAATACAAATGAAAGATCTTATAATTAACAAATTATTATCTAACATGAATAATAATTATTTAACATGTAACATGGATTCCATACCTTACTTTAAACAAAACCTGTTAACATCATAAGAAAGAGAACATCTCATATATAATAAGTTATATTTTTAAACATCATTCAAGGATTAAACTAACAACATCAACAATCTCCACCTACTCCTTATCTTAATACCCTGTTATAAAACAATTATAATTTCAATGTAAAAACAATTTTAATATCTATTGTCATTCCCATGCTGTTCAATTTAGTGACCATTATGAAAGTTATAAAAATCATTAAAGGCATTTAATTCGTACAATTATTCACATGAACTAAATTTAAAGTGTTTCTCTAAACATTTGAAACTAATAAAATCCACTATATCATGTTGCCAATCCAATTGTTAGTAAATTATGCACTAAACTAAAATTGTTAAGGACTATTAAATGCCATTCATCATGCTGCCAATAGCCAATTAAACAACGCTAATGATTAAATAGTCTGCACATAGTTAATTTCTGAATTTAAGTTGCACGCAGAGTTGGGAAATCATGAAGGACGATGTAAAGATTGAAGGACGTTGAAATATACTAAAAGAAGTAAATTTACATTCACAGTATCAATTTAGAACTGAGAGAATAATTTCAACTGCAAAATTAAATTTGGCTGGGATCTCGGTCATATGAATAGAGTGAAATCGAAGGAGGGCATCCTAGGCTCACTCAGCCACCGAATTCGTTGAGCGTGACTGGTCAAGCGTGGAGGGAGGGGAAACTGACAACCATTTAGAGACCACAACAAAAAATTAAGAAATTAAAAGCATAAATTGCTAAAGGAAAACCCGAACTAAAAAAAAACAAGATGCTTACCATTGCCCGCAGGCCCAAGGATAAATCACTGATTGCAAGTTGTAGCAATAGGTTGACTTACCACTCCCCATGGTCCCAATGAAAATATGTGCATAGCCCAATGTGATGATGTTACAGATTCCTCTCAGTGATAGAGAACAAGAAAAGTACTATGGAAGAAAGGAACTGGACAAGGAATGGCCACTGCATGTTAAGGTCCTAACCCGCACATAGGTAGATCAATGTATTCGGATGTAATAAAGGTCAATATTAATAAGGCCTTTCAATAAAATAGAATAAGGCAGATGTAAGAAGACCTAATAGAAGCTTTCGCTTCTAGAAGGATCTTCCTCTAGATGCTTCTCTTAATAGACATATTTAGTATAAATAAGGGTCGAGGGTATGAAAACCCTAGCTTGGAGATTATTGTAACATAGCACTACTCGATTGGAGTTTGCCCACTCAAAGAGGCCTGTGAACATTGCTTTCTGAATCAAAGTGATATTTCTATTGTCGTTCTTATATCATTTCTATGTTATTGTGGATATTATGCTGGATATTTTACTGTTATTCTTCCATTTCTAGCATTTTATTTGTATTCTTCATGTTTTATATATCTGGTATCTTGCAAGTTGTATCAGAGCACTTTGCTTGGCAGAAATTGTGGGTATTTTCTTTTCAAGGTAGAGATGTATTCTGGCATCTTTAAGCCACAGAGATCTGTCGTTACGCGCATAAACCCACGGTTGAGGGATTCATACACGCAGGAAATAAAAGTGATTCTTAAACGCACATCTGTTGGCCACCCTTGTAACCCCTGTTGGTACCCCTTCGAGTGGTAGCACATCAGACAACACCTATGTACAGATCGGGCTAGATTTCCTGAAGCACTCTTTAGATAAACCTATCGGTCATCGGACTACTATAGTGTCACCGAGAACAACACTCGGGAAGATACTCTCTAGTACCTGGGTAGTCGGGTAGTACGGCTAAGGGTACAGTCTATCCTCCTTAGTTAGTGCCCTGAGATATTAGGCCAAGTACTACTATTGGACCCCGCATATATATCAGAGAGCTATAGCACAGGGCAAACCCTTGTATGTAGAACCCTTGATACCTAACCCTTGGGGAACATAAAAAAATTAAACCGGTGAGATATCTTGCCGCGCATCTGTGTTTGTGTTGCAAAGTAAATACACATTTCTTTCTGGTTAAGAATTTGGGGATTTCAGCACTGTAGCATTCTTTAGACCAAAGTATAACCTCGCAGCTTTAAAAAAAAAAAAAATGTCTGGAAATTTTTTCACCAGTATTTGAGACCTATTCCATTAGATTCATCTCTTCTCCCCTATCACATTCATCCATATCATTTTTCTGCAAAAATTTCTGACCCTGCCCGCTCCCTTTTCAGTTCACCCATCGTCATGGCCCATACCCATAGCCAAGAACTGGAGTCTCTCTTCAACTCCTTGCAATCTAGTTTCCTCAAGACCCAACAAGAAGTGCAACAACTCAGTGCTACTATTGCCTCCCATGATACATCCATCAATACCACAATAAATGCATCTATAAATGCAGCCATGCAGTCCACAATGACGGAAGTCAAACATGAACTGACCACCCAACTTGAATCTGTCTTTGCATCACTCTGCACCAAACTCAAGATCCCTAGCGATGACTCTTTTCCTGATGCACATACAAAGATTGAAGGTGAAACTTTTTCCCATTCCTTTCAGCCCCATCACTTTCAACGGGACATACGCCTTCCGCAAGTGGATGTAACCAAATTTGATGGCTCAAACCCCACTGGTTGGGTCACCCAAATGGAACATTATTTCTCTCTCTACAACATTACTGATGACTTGGCCAAACTGAGGTATGGTGTTCTCCATCTAGATCAAGAACGCTGGCAATGGTGGCAATGGAGAAAAACTTCCCGTCAAGGGTATATTGCTTGGACCCAATTTGTGACTGAGCTTTATTAACTCTTTGACACTTACACCAACCATTTGGGTCGTTTGACAAAATTGAAGCAATCAGGCACAGTAGAAGACTTCATAGCTACAATTGAGCACTTGGCTTTTCGAACAGAGGGCATGACTGATGCTTTCTTTCGAGATTGTTTTATCAGTGGCCTCAAGGAGGAGATTCGGGCCCATGTCCTCATGGCTCGACCTATGACTTGGGTGGAGGCTACTAAAAAAGCTAAATAAGAACAACAAATTGTTTCCTCTCAAAACCGTAAGCCTTCCTTTATCCCTCTCCCTAAACCAGTAAACCCCACTACTCCCTCTGCTCCATTAAAGATCCAAAAATTGACCAGGGATGAAATGGCTGAACGCCAACCCAAAGGCCTCTGTTATAATTGTGATGACAAATATTTCTCAGGCCACAAATGTAAGGAACAAAAGCTTTTTATGGCCATCTCTGAGGATATTCTGGAATAGGATGTTGACACTCCACTTGTGCCCAAGTCAGCAAAAATCACTGACATAAACCCTCCCTCCGACTCTCCCGAAGTGGAACCGATTATTTCCCTCAATGCTCTCACTGGCTTCTCTGGCCCCCAAACCCTCAAGCTAATTGGTTACCTCAAGCACCGAAAGGTCATCATTCTGGTTGATAGTGGCATCATCCACAATTTTATTCATCGCCGCATTGCCCAAGAAACCCATTGCTACATCCATGCTGTCAACAATTTCCAAATCATGATTGCCAATGGTGGTTCTATGAAATGTGGTGGGCACTGTGAAAATGTGCATCTCCAAATTGGTTACTACCACCTAAAATCCCATATGTTCGCTATTGACATGGGTGATTGCGACATTGTGTTGGGTGCAGACTGGATAAGGACTTTGGGTCCCATTCTCATGGATTTTCATAACTTAACCATGCAATTCGACCAAGGAGGCCACCAATATAAATTCCAAGGCATCACTTCTAGTTCACCTGAGGTCATCAGTTCTCTTCGCATGGAAAAATTGCTCAAAAAAGGTCATTCTAGTGTCATTGCCCAACTCCACGCCATACAAGCCACAGAGACACCCCCAGTGCCCCAAGACCTCTAAGCCTTCCTTTCTAAACATCAAATAGTATTTTCCACTCCCCAAGGACTCCCTCCTTCCCACGGTGTTCATGATCATTCTATTCCCCTTGTCCCAGGAAGCCTTCCCCCCAATATCCATCCATATCGCCACCCCTTTGCACAAAAAAATGAAATTGAAAAAATGGTCCAGGAACTCCTTATTGCCGGTGTCATCCATCCTAGTACGAGCCCTTACTCATCTCCGATCATCATGGTACTAAAGAAAGAATGTTCTTGGAGAATGTGTCCTGACTTCCGTGCTCTCAAAAAACTGGCCATCAAAGACAAATTTCCCATTCCTGTCATTGATGATCTCCTGGATGAATTGAGTGGCCCAATTCTTTACCAAACTTGATCTTCGCTCAGGCTATCACCAAATATGTATGAAAGAGGCTGACATTCCCAAGACCACCTTTCGCACTTATGAGGGCCACTATGAGTTTTTGGTCATGCCCTTTGGTTTGTGTAACGCCCCCTCCACCTTCCAGAGCCTCATGAACCATGTCTTCCACCCTTTTCTTCATCATTTTGTCTTAGTTTTCTTTGATGATATCCTCATCTATAGAAAAACTTGGATAGACCATCTTACTCATGTGGATCAATTTCTCCGCCTACTCTCTCAGCACCAACTTTTCCTGAAACAGTCTGAATGTGCTTTTGGTGCCTCAGAAGTAGAATACTTGGGTCATCTGGTGGGAAAGGATGGCATCAGGGTGGACTCGAAAAAGATTGAAGCTATGCAAGACTGGTCGCACCCAAAGACTCTCAAAATCTTTCGTGGATTTTTGGGCCTCATAGGGTATTATCACAAGTTCGTTAAGAAATATGGAAAGATTGCAGCACCTCTCATGGCTCTCCTAAAAAAGAACTCTTTCACTTGGACTCCAGCAGCTGCTCAAGCTCTTCAAACCTTAAAGACGACCATGTGCACCACTTCGGTTCTAGCCCTCCCTGACTTCACAAATACCTTTGTGTTGGAATGTGATGCCTCAAAGAAAGGAATCAGCGTTGTCCTTATGCAAGAGGGTCAACCTTTGGCCTTCACTAGCAAGCAACTGTCTGAAAGAAATTTGGGCAAACCCATTTATGAAAAAGAAATGTTGGTGATTCTGCATGTTGTTGAGTTGTGGTGTCCTTATCTCTTGGGGCAATGCTTCCAAATTAAGACCGACCATCAAAGCCTCAAGTACTTTCTGGAACAACGCATTTCCTCCCAGGAGAAACAAAAATGGGTGACTAAACTCTTTGGATATGATTATGAGATCATTTACAAGAAGGGAAAAGACAATGTCATGGCGGATGCACTGTCCCAGAAATATGAAGACGAAGGATCTTTTTTTTCTCTTTCTTTCATCGTACCCGATTGGCTCCAAGCTATGCACCAGGAATGGCTTCAAGATCCCAAAAGTTTGCATCTGATCCAGCAACTGCAGAACAAGGCTCCGGCTTCCCCAGGGTACTCCTGACTCCCGGATGAGGTTCGATACAAAGGCCGCTTGTATTAAGTAAACAATCCAAGCTCAAATCCACGGTACTTTCTGAGCTTCATGCTATACCCACAGTGGGGCACTCAGGATTCACCAAAACATATGACCGAGTCAAACGTTCTTTTTTCTGGGATGGCATGAAACAGGACATCCGTAAGTTTTTCGCTGAATGTGAGGTCTGTCAACGCAACAAGGAAGAAACAGTCAAATCTCCAGGAACCCTCCAACCACTTCTGATTTCCCCTGCTATTTGGAAGGATATCTCTATGGAATTTATCACAGGATTACCCAAGTCGAGGAATAAATCAATCATAATGGTGGTGGTGGATTGCCTTTCCAAGTATGCTCATTTTTGCACTCTTCACCACCCATTTACTACATCCACAGTGGCTCAAATTTTCATGGAACAGGTCTTCAAGCTTTATGGCATGCCGCATTCTATTGTTTCTGATCAAGACCCAACTTTCAAAAGTAATTTTTGGCAAGAACTGTTTAAGCTACAAGGCACACAATTGCATCTCAGCTCAGCTTATCATCCCCAGACGGATGGACAAACAGAAGTTGTCAACAAGTGTTTGGAAACATATCTGAGGTTCTTTGCCTCTGAAAAAAACTCCTTTTGAAGCAGTATATGGACAGAAGCCACCTTCAGTTCTCTCATACTTACCGGGTACCTCGAAGGTCCAGGTGGTTGACCAAACACTTACAGTCTGAGAGGATATCCTTCGTACCCTTAAAGAGAACTTGGTCATGGCACATAATAGAATGAAGAAACAAGCATATCAAGGTCACTCCGAACGTCAATTTGCAGAAGGGGATCAGGTGTTTCTGAGACTGCAACCATATAAGCCAACTTCCCTCAAGGCCGAGCATTGTCAGAAGCTAGAACCCAAATTTTATGGCCCTTACATAGTTCTCAAACGTGTGGGACAAGTCGCATATCAGTTAGCTCTACCTAGTCAGTCAAAGCTACATCCTGTTTTGTTGGACAATTGAGAGGAGGGGTGAATCAGTTGTTACCATGATTAAACAATTATGGTTCTTTTAAACTCTTTGTAGAGACATTGAATGATGATCACAATAATGCAAGGAAATAAACAATGGCACTTTCAGCATCATTCACAGATATGAGAAACACAGAGACAGATATTACCCGAGGAAACCCATGCAGGGTAAAAACCTCTTTTTCTTTATACGATAAGTAATGGTTACATTCTTTACAGTATCATACATATGAGCACCAACTCATAATGAGGCTACAACCTCAGTTTTGCAAGATGAAACTTGCTGAGAGCACCAACTCTCTGTTTTCCTTAGCACCCACTAGAAGGAAGCACCAACTCCCTGGTTTCTCTAGCACCAACTATAAGGAAGCACCAAATCCCTGGTTTCTCTAGCACCAACTAGAAGGAAGCACCAACTCCCTGTGTTCAAGCACCCACTTGAACCTTTTCAGGACACCAGTCCTCCCCAGCTCCTCCCAACCACCCTGNAACTTATTACAGTGATATGATATTCAACAATGACTTACCAAAATCATCACTGTTCTCCCAAATTTCATTTCTCTGTCTGCCTCATTTCCTTTCTGCACACATCACTTGCACTGTCTGTTCTTCTTCTTTTTATGCTCTGTGCACCATGTCCATTCACTGCACAGTTCCTCTTCTATGCTATTCAGCTACTGCACTCTCCTCCTTCTTCACACATGAATCACCTTCAACAAAAAAAACCACACCAAACTCCAATCACAACAACCCCCATCTCTTCTCTGTACTGTGTATTTATAGCTTCTGTGCACCTTGTGCATGTAGTGTTCGCAATGCCTCTACATGTTGACTCTGCACCGTTAACCTCCACCTCTCGAGTGCTCTGTCTGATCATCATCGTGACTCTTCAGCTTCTCTGGTGGTTCACCCCACATGTATATCATTACTGTATGTTATACTGAGATTCCTCAGCCTCTTTGGAAGTTTGAGACTCTTCATCTTCTCTGTGGCAGTCGAACTCACCTTCTCTATTTCAGTTACAGGCCTCAATGCTCATCAGCTATCAATCGCCTCCACAAACGTCTTCATCCCTCTCAGAGACTCTTCACCTCCTCTGTCAGTCATCCTGAAGTGTCTTTGAGTCCTATGGCAGAACCCATTAGTGGTTTTTGGCAGTTACACTGTATCGTGCTACAGTTGTCCTCCAATCTTGTTCAAATTCATCTGCACCGTTGGATTGAATCCATGGGATATTGCATTCATTTCGGCATTCCGGCATTCGACAATTCTGTGCTGAGTTTCTTGACACTTTATTTCACGATCTCTGAAGTTCCGATGCATAACTTTTCGACACTAGATCCTTACCCAATATGACTATGGTCATAACCAAGCGCCTATGCAAAAAGCACTTTTCACGAATTCATGTTTCGTGAATCTAGAGATGAGGCATCTCGACTTTCTAAGTCGTGATCTCCAAAACCCTGAATTGGAGCTTATCTTGACTGACTCCTTCCCTTCTTGTCACCATGGGCTGTGACCACAGCCTTATGCATATGGTGCTTTGATTCTTTCACATTTCGTGAGTCTGGAGAAAAGACATCTTGACTCTCCAAGTCGTGATCCTCGATACCCGAAATGGCGTGGGATCAACGGTCCTGATCAGAGCTTGTTTCTACAGCTACGATTGAATCGCAATTTCTCATATCATGAAATTGGCATTCGTGTGACCATGTGTCTTGACATTCCCAGACACGATCCCCGAATTTTTGAGGTGGAGCTCATCTGCACGAGGCCCTTCCTCCACATGACCACACGCAGTGACCACAGGTTGCACTAAAAGGTGCTGCGAACTCATGATCTTGATTGAACCTGATCGACGGTCCATGATATTGATGAATCAATGGTCCAGATATTTTCGAGATCTCGCATCTCGTTGTTCCTTAGTTGAAGGTTCTTGTCACTCCAAGTCATGATAGGCGAAGCTCCGAGATGGAGTCGGATCAATGGTCAAGATCAAACCTTGATCTGATGGCTAATATCAAACCCCGTTCCTTTGACTTTCTAGTCAACGACATGACGATCTTTCGCCACGTGTCCTATGGACCCAATGGTTTAGATCTTGTCATGATTTCGACACTTCACAGGCCTTCTTCATGCATGATCAATTGTCCACATTCCTTGGTGATCTGACGACCAAGATCTTTTCATGAATTCGCATATTGCGAGTTTGAGCCTCTTTCCTTTGAATTTCCTGACCTGCGAAACTCCAAAATGGAGTCTTTGTGGTGCTCTGATCTTTCACCACGCGTCCTCTTGATCCAACGGACCATGACTGTCATATTCGCCTTGCAGATTCACCATATCTAACGAATATTGGTCCTTCGTACTTCCCCCGGGTCCTACAGCCTAGATCTTCTCGCAATTTCGCCACTTCGCCGTGTGAGTTCTCGACACCTTCAAGTCCCGATATACGAAACCCCGAAATGGAGTCAATATTTCATTCGACTCTGTGATAATTCCTCCTGATCTTACATTGTTCCTATTTTTCCATCGATGCAGACTCTGATCCTGCCATCAATGACAAGCACATACTGCCTATAAAGCATGCCAACCATCCTCTCCACTATCTCTTCTGATCTTATCGAGCTTGCTCTGCAGCGTCTTCCCAAACTACTTCTGATGCCCGTCTGTTACATTCTTCCTATAATCATGCCATCTTCACTATTGTTCTTTCCATCAATGACAAGCATACGCTACCTTCTAAACATTTGCCAACAATCTCCCCCTTTGGCATTGATGGCAACTAAGGCACCCAAATTCTTTTCTCCCCCTTTGACATCAATGTCAAAGAAGAGACATGCTCCCCCTAAGCTATTGCAGTAATTTTAGGAGGCATTTGATATTCAAACAATACAAATCTCCCCCTAACAAGATGGACTCTTTTAGGTGTGAAACGAAATGACACCCAACTTCTGTCTGAGATACTCAAATGGTAGCTTTGATAGGGGCTTAGTAAAGATGTTTGCGATTTGTTCTATAGTGGGAATGCAATGGACCTGAACAATCTGATTGGTGACCTGCTCTCTTAGAAAATGATATTTTATGGGAATATGTTTGTTCTTGGAGTGGAAGATAGGATTTTTAGATATGCTGATGGCACTAGTGTTATCACAATGAATTGGGATCGGTGCAGTGTATTTTACCTCTAAGTCTGCAAGTGTCTGAATCATCAATAATACCTGAGTGCAATAGGTAGCAATAGCAATGTACTTTGCCTCTATGGTTGATAAATAAATGGAACCTTGCTTTTTACTAAGCCATGCTAATAATGAATCACCCAAGAAAAATGCTCCTCCACTGGTGCTTTTTCTCTCATCAACACAGTTTGCCCAATCTGCATCTGAATAAGCAGTCAACTGAAGACTTTGATTTCTGGGATACCACAGACCATAAGTCATTGTCTCTTTCAAATACCTAAATATCCATTTGACAGCTTGCAAATGACTCTGTTTAGGTGCAGCCTGATATCTTCCTACCATTCCTACAACATGGATTATGTCTGGGCGAGATGATGTGATGTACAACAGGCTTCCTATCATTGATCGATATGACCTTTGATCAACATCAGGTGAATCATCATCCTTGCTTAGTTTACATCCAGCTACCATAGGTGTACCCACATGTTTAGAATCTTCCATTTCAAACCTTTTCATCATTTCTCTTAGATATTTTTCTTGAGAAATGAACATCCCTTCGTGCCTCTGAGTAATTTGCAGACCAAGGAAAAAGTACAGTTCTCCTATCATAGACATTTCAAATTCAGACTCCATGGCAGAAGCAAACCATTGTACCAGTGAATCCTTATTACAGCCAAAGATGATGTCATCTACATAGACCAGTATGATGAGCAAATCATTATCCTCTGTCTTAATATATAGATTGTTGTCAGTTGTTCCTCTCTTGAACCCTTTGTCTTTGAGATACGTATCCAGTCTGTGATACCAGGCTCGAGGGGCTTGTTTTAAA
>ML778110.1:1102932-1115249 GCA_009831015.1 Picea engelmannii | reverse complement strand
AGAGGACGGAGAATCACATCGAGAAGAAACACGAGGAGGAGGAAATTATGAAGAGGGGGAAGAAGAACATACTACATTTGCATTTCCAATTGTTGATACACCAACCCTCTTAGGAGATGAAGTAAAAATGAAGAATATTCCTCTTTTTGTTCTTCCAAATTTCCTTGGTATGTCTACTGAAGACCCTGATGCTTTCATGTTTGAATTTGATATTGTTTGTCAAACATATGGATATACCAATGATGCTCAAAAACTTCATTTATTTCCTGCAACTTTGAAAGGATATGCATTGAAATGGTTCATGGGGTTGGGAGAAGCAACCATAGTATACTGGGATGACATGAAAAAGAAATTTATTTCTAAATATCATCCCTATTGTAAGTCCAAAGATCCTAAAGAAGATATCTTTAAAATGTCTCAAAGTGAAGATGAAAACTTAGAGGAATATCTAGAAAAATTTCTCCATAATTTGCACAAATCTAAGCAATCTAATATTCCTTTGGATGTCATCCGTACTATCTTTTTGAAGGGGATTTCAGATGAAAATTTGGATGCTCTTAATTTAATGGGGGCAGGGGATATTTCTCACCTACCTTTCCCAAAAATTGCTGAATTATGTAAGAAGTACTCAAGGGGAAAAGCTAAAAGAGGACAAGGACAAAGAGATACTGTGACAAAGGCAACCAAATCAATTTCAAATGGTGTTACTAAATCACAATTAGGGAATCTATTTGAGAACATTAAAAATGATATCATGAGCACACTTGGTTCATAAATTGACACATTTAAAGATAAAAAGAAACAAGAGGAACAAGATCAAGTATTATCCATATTTTGTGCTAAGTGTAGGAAGAAACATGCATTGAAAGATTGTCCTTTAGACAAAATTCAGATTTGTGGACTGTGTATAGACAACCATGCAACTGATGATTATCCAAAGTTGAAAGAATTGAAGGCTACTCACATGGAAGAAGGACAAGGAATGGAATCCCTTTACTACTTAGCACCAAGAAAACCTTGGCAGCCACGTTTCACAGGTATGCCTCAAAATTCTACTCCTCAATTCTCTCAACAGTTTCCTCAGAGTTTTCAAAATCCTATTCAAAATTCATGGAATGCACCCATGCCTTGGAAAGATTGGCCTCCTTAGCAAAACCAAAGCCAACCTCCTCAAGTTTGGCGAGGATATGCTCATGAAAATCAACCATACCAACAGCCATACCAACATTTTCCTTATCAACAATTCCAACAGAATCAACCACAAAATTCACATTCTCAACAATCACTACCTGCACCAAAACTAACCCAGCCACAACAACTCCAGCTACCATCTGACCAACCTCCACCTAGACCAACTCAATTACCATCCCAACCAATCTCAAATCCTAATAACAAAGTGGAAAAACCCATGTATAACATTGATGAAGGAACATCATTTTCTACATACTGAATCCTTCCTCTTCAAAACATCCACTTAAGGTATGGGAAAGTTTTAAAAAAGGATTATCCTATTATTATAGAAGAAAAAATTGAAAAAGAGGAGATTCCTAGCACAAAAAAGTTACCAATAGACAATCAAATCCAGAAGAGTAAAACAATAAATACCCAAACACCTCCTTTTCCAAAAAGGTTGGTTAAGGAAAAATTACCAATCTCTCTTCCTGAGTTTGATGTCTTAGATGAATTAAAGAATGCCTGTGTGAAAATTCTTTTATTGCAAGCTATCAAAGATATCCCAATCTATACAAAAGAAATTAAGGAATTATGTTCAAAGAAAACTAACAAAATAAAGAAGGATCTACCAACAATTCATGTAATTGGAAATTTAGCAGGCCTAATGTCAAATACTATTTCAATTGAAAAATATGTTGACCCAGGAATTCCAATGGTAACAATAACAATCAACAATTTTTCAATCTCTAAAACATTAATTGACTTAGGAGCAACTATCAATGTGATGACATTAGAGACAATAAGATATTTGAATCTGCAAAATCTTCGACCAACCACTACAGTCCTAGAATTAGCTGATAGATCTAAAGTAGTTCCTGAAGGTATACTTGAAGATATCACAGTTTCTTTAGATTCTTGGGAGTATCCAGTAGATTTCCTAGTTCTTCAACCAAAATCTAATCTAGGAGGCCATCCATTGATTCTTGGAAGACCTTGGTTGGCCATAGCTGATGCTTTCATCGGTTGTAGAACAGGGAATATGATTATCTCACATGGAACTGAAAGAAAACAGATCACACTTTATCCTCCTGCTCAAAAACCTTCTGTAATAGATCAATTACCATGGCTTGATGAAATAAAGCAACAACAGGAAGAAGTGATTCAACCTATCTTAAGTATTAATCAAGCCTTTGATTTTAGAGAGGAAAATAGTGAATATCTGTTAGACTATTTCATTTCTGAACCATATATCTTGGAAGAATTAAGAGACATACAATACATTGCTACAGATCAGATTTTAGGACAAAATTTTAAAGAAAATTGCACAATCCATTCTTTAGAATCGACATTTAATAACATTTTCCTAGTTATCTCCATGGAAAATACTCAAAGAAAGATAATTGAAATTAGTCCTGGGAAATATTTGAATATTGGCACAAAATTTGAACCATCTCAGGAAGAACAATTGATTGCATTATTGAAGAAATATCATAAAGCATTTTCTTGGGAATATATTGATATGCAGGGGATTCATCCTGAAACATGCACTCATCATATCTACACAGATAATAACATGATACCTCTCATACAACCACAACGAAGAATGAATCCAATGTTGAAAGAGGTAATCAAAGAAGAATTACAAAAATTATTAAAGCTAGGATTCATCTACCCTATCTCTGACAGCCAATGGGTTTCTCCATTAGTTGTTGTACCTAAGAAAAATGGAAAATGGAGAATCTATGTAGACTATAGAGAGTTAAACAAAGCAACACTTAGAGATCATTTTCCATTACCGTTCATAGATCAAGTCTTAGATGCACAAGATGGGAAAATATATTTTTCCTTCCTAGATGGATTTAGTGGCTATAATCAAATCAATATAGCATTAGAAGATTAGGACAAAACTACTTTTACATGCCTTTGGGGTACATATGCTTATAGGGTATTACCTTTTGGTTTATGTAATGCTCCAAATACTTTTCAAAGAGAAGTCCTGGCCATTTTTGCTGATTTAATACATGAATGTGTAGAGGTATACATGGATGATTTCTCTGTGCATGGTAATTCTTTTGATAATTCCTTGAAAATTTTGGAAAAAGTCCTAATAAGATGCATAGAAACAAATTTGTCTCTTAGCAATGAAAAATGTTTCATGATGTTAACTGAAGGAATAGTATTGGGCCATCATATTTCATCATCAGGAATTATAGTGGATCTTGCAAAAATACAAATCATTGTGAACCTACCCGAACCAATCAGCCAAAAGGATGTGAGAAGTTTCCTTGGATATGCAGGCTATTACCAAAGATTCAATGAAAATTTTAGTAAAATAGCTTTGCCATTATTCAAATTACTTGCAAAAGGTGTACATTTTCATTGGGATACTAATTGTCAAACTGCCTTTCAGAAGCTCAAGGACAAGCTATCGACAACACCTATCTTAAGAGGGCCTAATTGGGCTTTTCCATTTCACATCTCTACAGATGCATTAGATATTGCAATAGGGGCATCATTGGGTCAAAAGGAAAATCTTATGACTTATGCTATTTACTTCATTAGCAAAAATTTAACCCCTGCAGAGTTGAATTACACAGTCACGGAGAAAGAAATGTTGGCAGTAGTACATGCTATGAATAAATTTCATCACTACATCACTGGTTATGAAGTCTTTATCCATACATATCATTCTGCAATAAGATATCTCATGAACAAACCTATTACTAATGGTAGGATAACAAGATGGTTGTTATTGATGCAGGAATTCAACATCACAGTCTTGAATAGACCTGGAAAGGAAAATCAAGTGGTTGATTTCCTATCTCGATTAAACACCTCTGGTGAGATTGTTCATGTCTCAGATAATTTTCCTGATGAGAACCTATTTTCCATTTCAGTTATAACTCCATGGTATGTTGATATAGCTAACTATTTATCATCAGGGATGTTACCTCCTTCTTTTACATCCAAAGAAAAGAAAAAGATAATTAAACAAAGTGCTAGATACACATGGATTGATGGAGACCTCTTTTATACAAGATATGATCTCATAATTAGAATATGTGTACGACAAGATGAAATTTTAGAAATATTAAAATCTTGCCATGACGAACCTTGTGGTGGTCATTTTGTAGATAAGAGGACAACATACAAAATACTCAATTTGGGGTATTATTGGCCATCCATCTTTGACTATTCCAAGAAATATGTTAGAAGCTGTGATAGCTGCCTAAGGATGGGAAAGCCACTTCCAACTGATAAGATGCCCCTCAAGCCACAAGTTCACATTAAGCCATTTGAAAAATTGGCTCTTGATTTCATTGGTCCAATAAATCCACCATCAAAAGGGAAGCAATACATCTTAGTACGTACTGATTATGTTACAAAGTGGGTGGAAGCCAAAGCATTAGTAAGAGTTGCAGAATAGTCAGTGGTCAACTTTCTCTTTGAAGAAATATTTTTTAGATTTGGAGTACCCTGAGAGATTGTAACAGACCAAGGAGCACAATTTACTTCTAAACTAGTGCAAGACTGATGCAGGAGCATCTCTCCACATCAACCAAGCACGTCAGTGAATTCAAATCGCGTGTTGAAGAGAGGCGCAACCTCATTTAAAATTTGAATGAATGTAATTTAATTTCTTAGGCTGTTGATCCATAGAGTCGTGCCTTTGTGCAGGCGTAGAGTAGATAGGCCTTAAATTTTTTGTAAGGCTGAGATCTAGATTCGATTTGTGGACTAGACAACTATTCGATGTAATTGAATAGGGTAGGTAGATTTGGAGGGAAGAGCTCGAAGAGACCCTCAAGTAAAAAAAGAGATTTAGTATCTCAGATTGGTAGGTAAGATAGAGTTGAAAAAGAGAGTCTGTGAGTAGGGAGAAGAGGAAGAGAGTCGAGACCTTGTCAGAGGCCATGCTCAGGAACACCTTGTAAATACAGGCATTTGATATTTTAAATTCAAATAGCAGTTTTTCTTGCATGACTATGTGTTAAATGAATGTCTGTGAGTGTTCTTCATATAACATGAATGTATGTTGTAGATGTGTGTTGTAGGTTTTCATTTGCAGGAGTATGTTTGATTTTGGGTGAAGGTCTTTGAGGTTTCATGCCAGGAGGGTGTGATAGAGCACTGCAGTCTCTAAATACCAGTGCACTGAAGCACTTCTGAATACTGCGGGTTCAGACAAAGACATGCTGTGGCACAAGAACTGAAGTCAACAGCTCGGGAGGAAGACCTCAAGGTTGCTGAACACCTTGGAGGCAAGGCTGTGGAGGAAAAGCACAGTTGTAGACAGAATCTCTGAGGAGTTCTGTGAAGCTCTGCTAGGAGGGCATTGAGCCAGTGCAAGCAGTGCACAGAGGAGGAGCTCTGCTGTGAGTTCAAGAAGAACCAGAATCACTAAGGATTCTGAGAGCTCTGCCAAGTCTGGGTATTGAGCAGGTGCATAGGTGTACAGGAGAGGACATAATGGCTGGATGTTCTGTAAGAAGATACTCTACCAGGTGGGCATTGAATAGATGTGCAGGCAACATAGGAGAAGAGAACTCTTTGAGTTCTGTAATTTGGAAGAAGATTTACACTGAGGGATCTTCGCATGGTTACTAAATACCTGGAAATACTCAGAAATAGGTTGCTTGAGTAGACGGAGAGCCAGGAGGGCGTTTAAATTCTCCATTTGAGGGAGAAAGGAAAGAAGAACCGAGTTTTCCTTGAAGGTCGAAGCTACAGGAACGCTCAGGGTAGATAGCACCTTTGTGTGCATGTGAATACTCTACAGAGGCGCAGGAGTGAAGAATCCCTCAAGAATTCGAAAAGAAGGATAAGCTCAGGAGAGCAAGTGCTTTTACGCACAAAGTCGTAACTGCAAGGAGTGTAGAAACTACAGAACCCTTAAATGAGTTCAGAGTACTCAAAGCTCAGGAGGGACAACATTTTCATGCATGTAGCGAAGCTCAAAGTCAAATATTTCATAGAGAAGAAAGAAGGAAAAGGTTGAGACCTTTGGAATACTTGGAATTCTTCCAAGACAGGGAGGAATGTGCAGAAGCTCAGGAGGAGCAACAGTTGCCATTGGATCTAGTCGGAGGGATCTGGATTGTTGAAAGGTAGTCACATCTAGAAGGAAGCATAGGAGAAGCACACAAGAGAAATGATCTGATTTGTCAGATCTTGAGCGGAGAACCCAACAGCCATTAGATCTGTTAGGAGTTGCAAGGGAGTTAAGCCCTTATACAACAAAACAAAAGCAAAAGTCTCGAAAGGCATTGGCACATCGGGATATTGACACTTGGGATATTGGGGATATCGAGAATGTGAGTTTGGTCACTCAACATCAGAAACCCCGAAACGACGAGATTTGATCTGAGCTGTCTATTTGTGGGAGGACGTGTGTCACGTGATCATCCATTTCGACCGGGAACTGAGACTTGCAAAGGTAAAAATCCCAAAGGCACTGGGGTATTGGGATATCGGCAATCGGGATATCGAGAGTCTCAAGGACAAGAGATCAGGAATCTCCATAGAGAAAACCCCGAAACAACGAGGACCGTCCATCTGTGGAGGACAGGTGACAGAGATCAAGGATCTCATAAACTCGGGGGTTTGTAAGATAAGAGGACGAAAGTCCAACCTCTTGACATGAAAAATGGTGAAAGGTGAAAGGCACTAATGGGAAGCCTAGCCCTTGGTAGTGCATGAAAGGCACTGACAGCAAGGGAGCTATACCCTTATCGCGGATTCAGATCTCGCGATATTGAGGGGAGAGTTGAGAATTTAGGCGTGCAAACTCGCGAGTGGCGAGTTGCGAAAAGACCCGAATGAGATAGGGTCGTGGTTATATGAATAGTGGTCACATGGACCAGGAGATAGACCTGGGGCTAGATGCTATTGAAGCCATTCTCGGTGAATCAGAAATTCGGTGATTGGAGAATCGCGAGAACAGGGAATTCTTAACATCGGTGATCAAGAAACCCTGAAATCCAAAATTACATTTTTCCAATTGAGGAAAGGCCAACGGTGGGAGTGCAGAAGACTATGAGGAAATAAAAGGACTTGTGGATCAGGTTTCATCTGAGATTCCAGAAGGGAATCAAATGAGCTACTTCGGCTCATGAACTGATTGATCGATCCTATGAGCGGAGCGCATCTCCCGACGTGCGCTCTGCATCAAACTGGTATCTGATCTTGGATTCTTTCTTGTATATTTTAGGCAATGTAGACAGAGACAACAACATGGCTACTGAAAGCCATAGGTATGCTGGAAGAAAAAACCCGGAGCTGATGAGAACAGCTGAAAGGGGGAAAGAACTTGCTAATATCAGGGTAAGAATGGAAGAGCTTGAACTGCAGATGCAGCAGAATACCAAGCCGAGATGGGTATATGAATGGCCCATGATGAAGTCAAAGGTAAAATGGCTAGTCAAGGATTTGATGGCTAGAAGACAGCGTAGACTATTAAGAGGATGGTTGAGGCATGCTGAAAACCTCGACAGACCTAAGGAAATGGTTCAGATATGTGAACCAGGGATTGGGAAAAATCTCAATGAAGAGAATGAAATGAGATCAGCTGAAGATCTCAAGAACTTCCAGGAGGGCAGAGAAGAAATTCCAAATTTCCAGGTGGGCAATGAGTTGAGATCACTGCGGGATCTCAGAGACTGTCATGAGGGCAGCCAAGGAATTTTGCATTGCTAGTTGGGTAATGAAATGAGGTCATTGTGGGATCTCAAAGACTGCCAGGTGGGTAGTAGAAGCATCCCATATTGCCAGGTGGGCAGGGATGAGAATATGAGACTATCTGAGGGTCTCATGAACTCAGAAGTGAGTTAGAATCAACCAGAGGAGCTGACAGAGCAAATGAGTTCAGAAGTGGATTTAGATCAGCAGATGTAGCTGATAAAGGATGAAGATTCATGTGGTTTTCCAAGCCATGTGAATGAAGATGATGACAAGTTAAAAACTTTCACCATCCAAGAGGATAATCTGAGGAGACTTATAATGATTGGGGGAATCGAGATATTCCTACCACTTGCCCAAGGGGAGGCATAAATATGGGTTGCAGATGCAACAACAACAGAAGAATAGTCAACTGCGACTGTCAAAAAAGAAGAATTGGAGCAGATATCTAAAGCTGCCCAAGTAGAAGAAGAGGAGAATGAGAATTCTGAGTAATGGCTTAACATATTCAGCCAGGAAGTTGAGCAAGTTGTAGCACTGAAGCTGACAGAAGAAGAAGTAGAAGAGGATGATGAGCATTCTGAGGAGTGGCTCAATATTTTCAGCCAGGAAGCTGAAAAGATTGCAACATGGGAGTTTGCAGCAGCAGAAAGCATTAGCTTGGCTAATCTGTATGAACAAATTGAAGCCCTGGAGAGAAGGGTGAAAGTGCAGGGCGTGCACATCCAACAGGTGAGGTTGGAAGCTGATGAAGAAAGTATGGGAGATCACTGTGATTTGCCCATGTGCCGAAAATTTTTGCAGCTGAGGAGACTACATGAACAGGACTAGCCATTAGAACAACTGGATGAAGTGATCAAGGAGATAAAAGAGATGATGTTAGGGTTAGTAGAAACTATCAGCAAGGAGAAGTTGAACAGAAGGAAAGTAGCAACAGTGCATAGGAAGCAGCAGCAACAGCAGGGAGATGGAGCGGATGAACAACTCCAGAGGATGATTTGGGATCCAGGAGGATTTCAACAACAGAGATGGGAATCTCATGAGTAGGAGCTCATGAATTTTTCAACTGAGGAGTATGATGCAGGAGCATCTCTCCACATCAGCTAGCCAGCCAGCCAGCCACGTTAGCGAATTCAAATCGCGTGTTGAAGAGAGGTGCAACCTCATTTAAAATTTGAATGAATGTAATTTAATTGCTTAGGTTGTTGAGCCATAGAGTCGTGCCTTTGTGCAGGCGTAGAGTAGATAGGCCTTAAATGTTTTGTAAGGCTGAGATCTAGATCCGATTTGTGGACTAGATAGCTATTCAATGTAATTGAATAGGGTGGGTAGATTTGGAGGGAAGAGCTCGAAGAGCCCCTCAAGTAAAGAAAGAGATTTAGTATCTCAATTTGGTAGGTAAGCTAGAGTTGAAAAAGAGATTCTGCAAGTAGGAAGTAGAGGAGGAGATCCGAGACCTTGTCACAGGCCGTGCTCAGGAACACCTTGTAAATACAGGCATTTGCCATTTTAAATTCAAATAGCATTTTTTCCTGCATGACTATGTGTTAAATGAATGTCTGTGAGTGTTCTTCGTATAATATGAATGTATGTTGTAGACGTGTGCTGTAGGTTTGCATTTGCAGGAGTATGCTTGATTTCAGGTGAAGGTATTTGAGGTTTCATGCCAGGAGGGTGTGACAGAGCACTGCGATCTCTGAATACCAGTGCACTGAAGCACTTTTGAATACTGCGGGTTCAGAAAAAGATGTGTTGGGGCACAAGAATTGAAGTCAACAGCTCGGGAGGAAGACCTCAAGGTTGCTGAACACCTTGGAGGCAAGGCTGTGGAGGAAAAGCACAGTTGTAGACAGAATCTCTGAGGAGTTTTGTGAAGCTCTGCCAGGAGCGCATTGAGCCAGTGCAAGGAGTGCACAGAGGAGGAACTCTGCTGTGAGTTCAAGAAGAACCAGAATCACTAAGGATTATGATAGCTCTGCCAAGTCTGGGTATTGAGCAGGTGCATAGGTGTATAGGAGAGGACAGAACAGCTGGATGTTCTGTAAGAAGATACTCTGCCAGGTGCGCATTGAATAGATGTGCAGGTGACACAGGAGAAGAGAATTCTTTGAGTTCTGTAATTTGGAAGAAGATTTCCACTGAGGGATCTTCACAGGGTTACTGAATACCCGGAAATACTCAGCAATAGGTTGCTTGAGTAGACAGAGAGCCAGGAGGGCATTTAAATTCTCCATCTGAGGGAGAAAGGAAAGAAGAACCAAGTTTTCCTTGGAGGTCGAAGCTACAGGAATGCTCAGGGCGGATAGCACCTTTGTGTGCATGTGAATACTCTAAAGAGGCGCAGGAGTGAAGAATCCTTTGAGGATTCGAAAAGAAGGATAAGCTCAAGAGAGTGAGTGCTTTTATGCACAAAGTCGTAACTTCAAGGAGTGCAAAAGTTACAGAACCCTTTGACGAGTTTAGAGTACCCAAAGCTAAGGGGGGATAGTGTTTTCATGCACGTGGTGAAGCTCAAAGTCAGAGTTCGCAGAGAAGAAAGAAGGCAAAGGTTGAGACCTTTGGAATACTTGGAATTCTTCCAAGACAGGGAGGAATGTGTAGAAGCTCGAGAGGAGAAACAGTTGCCATAGGATCTAGCTGGAGGGATCTGGACCGTTGAAAGGTATTCACATCCAGAAGGCAGCACAAGAGAAGCGCATAGGAGAAATGATCTGAGCCATCAAATCTTGAGAGGAGAACTCGAAAGATGTTATATCTATTAGGATTTGCAAGGGAGTTAAGCCCTCGTACAACAAAACAGAAGCAAAAGTCCCGAAATTCATTGGCACATCGGGATATCGGCACTCAGGATATCGGGGACGTGAGTTTGGTCACTCGACATTAGAAACCCCGAAACAATGAGATTTGATCTGAGCTGTCCATTTGTGGGAGGACGTGTGTCACATGATCATCCATTTCGGAGATTAGGGCACTGAGACTTGCAAAGGTGAAAATCCCAAAGGCGCCGAGGTATCGGGATATCGAAAATCACGATATCGGGAGTCTTAAGGATAGGAGATTGGGAATCTCCATAGAAAAAACCCCAAAACGACGAGGACCATCCATTTGTGGATGACATGTGGTAGAGATCAAGGATCTCATAAACTCGAGGGTTCGTAAGATAAGAGGACGAAAGTCCAACCTCTTGACATGCGAAATGGCGAAAGGCGAAAGGTGCTAATGGGAAGCCTAGTTGGTGATCATGCGTGAAAGGCGCTGAAAGAAAGGGAGCTATACCCTTATCGCGGATTCGGATCTCACGAGATTGAGAGGGGAGAGTCAAGAATTTAGGCATGCGAACTTGCGAGTGGCGAGTTGCGAAAAGCCCCGAATGAGATAGGGCCATGGTTATATGAACAATGGTCACATGGACAAGGAGATAGCCCTAGGGATAGATGTTGTTGAAGCCATTCTCGGTGAATCAAAAATTCGGTGAATGGGGAATCGTGAGAACAGGGAATTATTGACATCAGGGATCATGAAACCTCAAAATCTAAAATTACATTTTTCCTATTGAGGAAAGGCCAGCGGTCAGAATGCAGAAGACCGTGAGGAAAGATAAGGAACTGTGGATCAGGTTTCATCAGATATTCCAGAAGGGAATCAAATGAGCCACTTCAGCTCATTAACTGATTGATCGATCCTATGAGCAGAGCGCGTCTCGCGGCGTGCGCTCTGCGTTAAAGAAATAACAAACAAATATTGGATCAAGCATCGAAAATATACACCCTATCATCCACAAGAAAATGGACAGGTGCAATCTACTAACAAAACTTTGGAAGCAATCATGACCAAGACAGTCCAAATACATAGGAAATATTGGTCAGATAAGCTTCATGAAGCATTATGGGCATACAGAATCATCTGGAAAAACAATATTGGGTTCACTCCTTATCATTTAGTCTATGGTAAGAAAGTTTTATTACCTATAGAATTTCAACTTCATACTTTTAAGCTAGTAGCTGATTTAGGAATAGATCTTTCCGAGGCACAAAAATAGATGATCATGCATTTGAATCAGTTAGATGAGATGAGACAGGCAACAATTGAACATAACATTCTAATACAGCAACAAAGGGCACATTGGCATGACAAGTTCATTAAGAAGAAACAATTCAAAGTGGGAGACTGGGCTTTGTTATTTGATTCAAAATTCAAAAATTTCAAAGCTAAATTTACAACTCATTGGCTTGGTCCATATGAGATTGCAGAGGTATATGACAATGGCTCAGTCAAACTACAAACAATAGATGATGAGGCAAGCTCATTCACAGTCAATGAACATAGGCTAAAGCTCTACAATAAGCCTGACAACAAGGAAGACTTTCTGCAGCAGATATCTCAACAGCATGAGATGGAAGTGTTGGACAAACACAATCATGTGTCCCCTTCACATTCCTCATAAAAAACCAAAACCAAAAATATTA
>ML778110.1:1053472-1102882 GCA_009831015.1 Picea engelmannii | reverse complement strand
AATAATAAAGGGAGTTTAGTTGTGAAAACCGAGGCAATTGGTACAATATAAACTCGAATTTTCATTGGAAAACCAAGTCAAATTGGCCAATCAAAATTCTCCAAAAAAAAACATTGTTTTATAACCTTCTAGTTTCATTTACAGCTTGCATTTGTACATAGCAGTTTTTGAAAAGTTTGTGTGTCAAAGACTTGAGGACAAGTCAATAAATAAGGCTGAGGGGGATAAGGTATACATTTTTGAAGATTATTTGAAGGCCTTTCAAGCCTTCTACAGATGGCAGCATTCATTTCAAAGAGAAATGCATCTAGCAGAGGGACCTGAAAAAACACAGAGAATATCAACTTCATCCAGCAGAGGGACCTGAGAAAAGACAAAGAATATCAACTTCATCCAGCAGAGGGACATAAGAAAACACAAACAATATCAACTTCATCTATCAGAGGGACCTGAGGAAGATACTAAGCAAAATAAATACAATAAGAACTTTATCAAATTTGAGGACTTGCAGCAACATTCCAAGCCAGCTTCAATCAACCAAACACAATGAGCAAACAAGTTAGTATACATTTTTCTTTTTAATGCTTTAAAAATTTGGAAAATTCTTCATAAGCTAAAGCAATGATAAAAATCCTATCTTTTCCCTTCCCCTACATCATCTTTTTATCACTTCATTTCATATACCCTCACAGCATAATTTTTGTTACTCAAGGCAACCAGTTTGGTCTCCAAGGGAGCTATAAGAAGAACTTAAGGTTTCACTATCAAACAACAAGAGCATGAAAGTTATTCTTGGAAATATTTTATGGTTTCCAAAATCCTTACATACACTTTCAAAACATGATTATCAACTTGATTAGACAAATATACTATTTTGGAAATGTTAAATGCTCTGTTTTATGAAGACATATGTTGCATACACATACGAAGACATAAGTTGTTGTTTACACACATATTGAATTGTTTTTTGCATAAATGAAAGGTTGTTTGCATACATATGAGGAAGGGGTCATAAGGAGAATGCTTTAAGCATTATAAAATGGATGGTTACTCAAAGGAAATGAATCAAGGAGTCATAAGTTGGATAAACACATTTTTCAAAATCGTTTCCTATGATGATTACAAGAAAGAGGGGAAGTACAAGGGTATAAATGAAGAAAAGGGGCATCCTCAGCAATGATCGACCTATACAAAGGCGGTATGCTTGCACATCATAGTAACATTTTTCAAACATATGTCTTACCTCTACAAGTATTTGTTTACAAATACTATTGTTTCACCCTTGTATTCCCAGGATTCAAACCTTGGATGTATTTTAACATTCAAAAGTTAAATCCCACGTTTTTTTTACCTCATTAAAAAAATGATTTTACCCTGCACTCTCATTTTCATTCTCCTCCAGTGCTCCCTTCGCATCCTTCATCCCTATCTCTACTCCAAATGCATGCAATGAAACCAACATAGCTCTGTTTCAAACACTCCAGTGCCATATGAAATCCAAAATCCCCCTATTTTCATTCCTTCCTTTACTTACCCAGCCTGAAAATTCTACTAGACAGTTAAAAATCGAATTGTATGTTGACAATTTCACTGTCAACATACAACATTCTTGCCCTGTAGAAGAAAACATGGCAGTTGAAAGGGAATGCGTGGAGAGTAAAGGCAAAGAGAATGTGTTCAAGAAGTAGTCGACCAGGGAAAGGTAAGTTCGAATTCAATGATAACAATTGTTAAGCTAAGTGAAAAATTTGACTTCCTGAGGAACGTTTTGAGAACAGAAACAATTTATTTCTAGTAGAGGTTGATTGTAAGAAGAAAAATAGAGCTTGGTTTCAACAAGAAGGCATAGAGTTTTTTTTTTAATTGCAGATTGAATTGCTAGGTATGCCCTTTCATAAAAAACTTTATGATTGAAAACAGAGAGCAGTTTAGAAATTAAAAAAAATTGAGATTTTCTTTGTTTCATTTGAACAGAAAATTCTTGTTGAAAGAGCATTCATAGAATTGAATTAAAACAGAGTTTGTAAGTTTGAAGAAGAAATCAAAACAATTGATTGAAGAATATACAGGGTTGAATTTTTTTGGACAAGGATAGACCTCCTTTTTGTATAAACAGTGAAATACTTTTTAGCGTCTTTCTCTTAAAAATTGAAAGAATGGTTTCTAGGTATGAACCAAAGAAGTTTGATCCATCAAAAATTCATAAGGACTGTATACAAATTCTTGAGCAAAAACAATGGATATATTTCTTTGAGAAGTTTGATCGATATTATGAGGAAGTTGCTTTAGAATTTGTTCATTCATTTGATGGGGAAAGGGCCACTGTTGGAAACCTCACTATTAGAATCTTTGAAGATATAATTGCACAGGCCATTGGATTACCTCAAATAGGAGAAATATATTTTAAAACTAAGAACTTTAAGGATAAATCATGGGCATCTTTTGTTTCCAGATCTAGGGTGGCAACAGTCAATTGGAAAAGGGGAATTCCTAGGAGTTGGTTGATTCATCCTTGGGATGAATTAGCCTATCTCATCCAGAAGTTTATAACTTGTGAAGGAAGATTTAGTATTATCTACCTATATCACCTCAAGCTGCTACAACATTTAAAAGGTGACTGTGAAATTAACATGTCCTACTTTCTACTGCAAATCCATTCTAAGATGGCTAAGTCTATTCAATAACAAGGGAGGAATACAGAAAGGAGTCTATACCATTGTGGCTTCATTAAAATGATCATCATACATGAGCTACAGAAATAGAACTTGACATGGAAACAATTTATCAGTGGGAATGGTTTTGAGACAATGGAAGAGGAAGTAAAAGAGGAACAAATCTTGGTTGTGCCGATGATGAGGAAGAAATACAAAACCCCAAGGCAACAAGCTCAAAACAACCTATGGAGAGGAGAAGAACAAGAAGCATGGTGAAAATGGAGAAAGAATTCCAAGAATAAGATAAGATTTTCACCACATATGAAAGGAAATCAAGAAAATGCCAACAAGTTCAAAAGGGACAAATAAAAGAAAGTGATGATGAAGCACAATAAACACAATATGCACATATTGCACAATCATTGGAAAATGATGATTTTGAAGGACAAGAAATTTCCACATATGAGCAAATGAGAGAAGATGTGAAACAATTAATTGAAGATATGAAAGATGAAACTCAACCTCCACATACAGTAGAACAAATAGAAGAAATGGCTAGTGGGTCCACATCAGAACTTGATAAGAAAAACAAGAAAATGAAGAAAATGAAGAAAAAGATCAAGGAAATTGAAGTCCTAGAAAGGTAAATAAAAAAAGAGAACGAAATGTTAAGGACTCAAATCCATAGAACATAGGAAGAGAGTGAAACCTTGAAGAAAAAGAATAAGAAGCTTCAAAAGAAAAACAAACTAATCTCCAAATAGGCCTACAAATGGTTTTTGCAGAAGAAGACGTACAAAGAAAAATATCAAAGACTGAAATCTCTTCATAACACTCAGGTTAATGTGGAGACATTGTTGCAAGCAATAGAGGTGGCAGAAGATTACTAACAGAGGTTCAAGAACATTTTGTTTTTAAGCATGAGGGCATGCAAAGTCTTCCTCTTGGGGGAGATGTTGAGTACATTTTTATCCTTCCTTCCACTCCATAAACTATACTTTTGCCTCCAAAACCATCCATTTTGCCTTCATATTATTCCATATTTTCCATAAAATAGATTATGAAAGGTACATTTATCATTCCTTAACTTAAGAATTGAATTTTTGAATTTTTGGCATTAAAATTAAAAATTTATCAGAAATTACAGGATTTGACTAAATCCCATAATTGCTCCTAGGTTCGTGTACTTGCAGGACAACTGGGCAAAATCTGAGACATCGGTCATGATCCTTGATGTACAAGGATGGAGGAGTACCTATCAGCTTCGAGATCTGATCTTTCCAAGTGTTTGGTCAATGCTGGTCAAACATGGCCACTTTAGTAGAAAATACCCCATTTTGACATAAAATCATGGACAGTTTTAGAATTTCTTGGGATTTGTTCATATTTTATGGATCTAAAGGGGGTATTTGACCTTACTAGCATATTTTATGGATCTGATCATTATCTTTAGGAGGTTTCTTAGCATTTTCAGTTTCAAAACTCTTGTATAAATGCTCCAAGGCATGGACTAGCATGACAACCCTTATGTTAATGAAGAAAACTTTGAATGTGCAGTCTTGAGATCAGTTTTGCGTTTTGTTCTTGATGATGTCCATGAGATGATTATGTGAATGCTGCTGGAAATACTTTCTTAGCTGAAGCAACTCAAGTGTACAAGTGAAGCATTGGAGGGCCCCCTTTGCCAAACTAGTGCACTCTTTCTTTATGTTCTTTTCAAGTAATCTTTGATATATGTTTTAGATCAAATCTTGCAGCAGATGAGTTTTATTTATACATTTGTTGTAGCTAGATGAATTCAATAGTTAAGTAATATGCTTAATGTTTAAACGCATTACTCATTTTGTGAATGATTTCTTGAATAAGAATTCAATGTGTAGTTTTCTTTTCAATCATTAAGATGATCATGAATGCTTTTTGAGTTATTTAGGCTTTCAGTACTTTTTGAGTTAACAAAAATTGGTGATGATTGCTATTGAATGAAAGAAAATAATGAATGCATCTCTTGAATAAGAGTTTTGTCTTTCTAGCATTGATAAGCCTTTGAGCTAGTTTTGAATATCTTTTTGAATGCTCACTGTTAATGAAACACTCTTTAGAAAACATTTGTTGATTAATGTTGTGAGATCTATAAATAGGACTTTTGAATAAAAGCTTAGCATCTCCTCCATATTCAGCTCTTAGAATAGGTTTTGGTTTATATCATTAAAAGCAACTAAGTCTATATCTAAATCCATATATTTTGGATGTGCCTCTAAGTCTTACAAACACTGGATTGACAATCAATTGCACTCTAATTTACATCAGTAGGTTGGAGCCTAACACTGATGTCAATAGAAAGGGATATGTGACTCCAAGAAGAAAAGGGATTCATGAAACATATGGATATAAGATCAGGAACTGATAGGTAACATGAACAAAGTCAAGATTCAGTGAGACTCAAGACTGCCCTTGGTTAGGGGTGTGTTTGAAGGATGATTGGCAGCAACCGTGAAGTTGTATCTATTGTCAGGGGACGACTAGACATGGGGTTAAATTGTGCCATAGGCATGACAAAGTGGACAAACTCAGATATCAGGGGTACATGGAATGTGGGATAATCGGGGTTTATGAATGATGTCAGGATGAGTAAAGGATAGTGGATACCCCAACCAAGGGTGACATGGGTTTCTTTTCCAGAAAAAGAACGTCATCAAGGGTGATGACAAAAAGCTAAGTAAGTGCTGGAAACAAAAGGATTTTTACAATTACCAAATAAATAAAGAATAATTTGGGATGAGTGTACATATACAAAAATGGGTGATGCAGTGCGAGATGTCTTGGCTTGTGAGGACACAATTTTTGTGGAGAACTGGTGGAGGGTGGGGGCCTCATGGGTGGGTTTTTGTATGAGGTAAATGAATGGAGGGAAATCAAAAAATTGGAAAACTGATTATGGATGAAATGGGGGGTTTAATGATACTATAGAGGTGCAGTCAAATAGAACTGAGATGAGATAACCTGGGAGTCTATTGGGAAATCTAGAAAAATGACGAGAAGGAGTATGTGACTTATTCATGGAAATGTGTAAGACTATCGGGACTCCCATCCCTAGGGGGAAAGAAGCATGAGTGTCAAAGTACCAAGGGGAAATATGAATGGGAAAAATCATGTGGGGGAGATTTTTACTAGGTGACAGTACCAAAATGTAGCAGAGGTGATAGTACTACAGAGTTGGATGTAGCAACCCTAAAGGTGAATGTCGGATTGGAAGATGCAATTGATATTTAGAGGGAATGATTACATTCCAGTGTCAAGCATATACCTGAAGGGGTTGCAATGGTTTGTGGTGACCAAGTACCTGGACACATTAAAACTGAATACTCGATGTGAAAAATATCTAAAGATAAAGAACATATAACGGTTATTTGATAATTTGGAACATGAGCATGCGTACTTAGATGTGATGTGAGAAACATTCTCCCCTAGGGCTGAGGGTGGATGATGACCTAGGGAATGTGACTATGTAGACGGCAGGACCCTGATCTCGGGATCAGGAAACAAAGACTCCAGGCTCCTGTAATTGAGTGTAGAAGTTTGGAAAAAGGGACTATATATGGCTGTTGGGAGAAGTTTCGAATATTATGGGAGCTCAAGCCGATCAATCCAAGATTTGTGAGAGTCAATTTAGTGGTCCCATCATCCAATACAATAGAAAGTTTCTAGTTTTGAGGTAGGGGTCATACAGATGGTTGTACTAGGGTAGGTTTAGGGGTGGGAAGTGACTCAAGTTCAAAAGAGGTGATGTTAACAGTATCTGCAGAATCGATAGGGGGAGTCATGTGCATCACATGAGGTGAGGTGGTCAAATGATTTTGAATAAGGGTTACTTGACAACACCTATATTCAATGATCAAAGGACACTGGTATGTGAAATGAGAAAGTGAGTGAGTCACAAAAAGAGAAAGGGAATCTCATATGTTCAAGGACTGAGGTAGAGACATAATGAATGTCAGTGACGTGAATACCCGAAAGTGGTGGTGGAGAGGGATCTTGTTGAATGGTTTGGCATACTGTCATCAACATCTGGAGAAACTGAGGTAGAGAGGGGAAATGATGAGTGTAGTGGCCATACTCTAAATAGATGGCACAAGTGAATTTGGTTCACATCCCTTTACTTCTTGTAGTGGGAGACATTGTGGCAGTACTAGGTGTGCTTGGTGAAATGGTGAGCAATGTGGTTTATCGAGGGAGTTGTATCAGATTGTGTAATTCAGGAAGAGAAGGACATCTATTAGTGAGGTGTACCTCTCTTTTGCAGAGTGCACATGGAGGTTGAACTCGGGAAGGAAGTGGAGTGGTGGTCTCTTTCTTCTTCCATATACCCCCAGTTGTAGCCGTGGTGTAGGCAATTGGGGCTAAGGGTGGCGTGGTTGGATTTAATACTGGAATCTGCATCGAGATTCCCTTTGGATGAGAAGGGAGGGATTGTTGAGGAACCATCACGAGAGGGTCTAGATACCATACAGGGATGGCAAGCACCATTTTGGGAAGGGTAAGCATCACAGCTACCGAAAATGATTGTACTCCCCATGGGGGGTAGAAGAAGGGGATTTGAGTGATGGCTTGGGGAATTGTCTCCCAAACTGGGATTTTCCCTTGGTGGAGGGGGAAATCGGGGATAAGTGGTGTAGTAGAGTTCTCAGGTAATCCATGAGGTAAAATTTCTTGAACTAGTGGGACATCGAGGTGGGGAGGGGCCTCAATTGGAGGAATGGTGTCTCCGCTATCAGTTCCATTAGAATATATGATATACACTTGTGCTAAAAGATGTATGAGAGGTGGTGCTCCAAGGTATGTCCCTAGCAAGGATGGGTCCCTGAAAATTCTGAGGCCCATATCAATGAATGAATAAGCATAGAAACTAGTGTGGACAAGAGGCAGGATGTTGTCGATGTTGGTGGAGTGGTTAGTCTCGTAATGTGAAACTTGGTCGATGGTGATGATTTTCCTGTTGTGGGGGAACATCATCATTTGAAACACAGAAGAGGCCACTGCCTTCATATTGTACATGTAGCTACATCCAAACAAGATATTGTAATCAAGTGGGGTGTCAATAACCTCAATACCGATGAGGATGGTTTTTCCCCCAAGTTTGATGAGGACATTTTGAAAGAGCCTTTCAGGGGAGGATGGTCGACCATCATAAGCTCTTAAAGTGATGGTGGATGGTACCAGCTCAGGGGAGCCAAGTTTCTGCCATACATTTTTGGACATGATGCATGTGGATGCACCTTCATTAATGATACATCGATGAATCGTGATGTTCTTAATCTTGATTGGTATCTAGAAAGTTACCAGAGAGGGGACATGAGGTTCTCCTCTATCTAGATCAAATGTGATGAGTCTAGTATCATTTGGGTTGACTTCCCCCAAGGCAAAAATTAAAGATTTTCGTTGATTTGGACAGGTTTGGAGGACCTCCAATACAAGATTGGACCAAGTCATTGATTAGACTGTAATTGTGTGATTCCTTAGCCTAAGGGTTGTTGACATTCTGTCATAATGGACTGCAAGGGATACAAATGGGGGGTTTAGTGTTAAGGCATGGAATCATCAAGGTTTTTTTGGCTGTAGCTGGATCTTCTTCCGAAGTGGTGGGAGTAGATTCAAGCGGCACGCTCTATAGAAGACCGCAGGTTTGAAAAATATTTTTTTCTTCACTAGTGAGGAGGATATTGCGATCCACTGGATTTCAAGGGTTTTGATAATGTCCCATTTGTGGTGGGGCAGGATGTACGTACTATTGGGTGTTCATCACACCTTGGTGTGGAATAGGGTTTTGCATCACAATTGAGGGTGGTTGTTTCAAATACTGTTGTGGGGCTTGCTGAGGGGCAGGTGACGCTGGAGGAAATGGCATGTTCATGGATTCTTTCATCCATTTGAAATCAAAAATTTAGGGGCAATGGTTAGTGTAATGTCCATGCTCACCACAAAGAGTGTAAGGGAAGTTTGACTGGAGGTGGTTGTTGTTGTTCCTCCCTTGGCATTTGTTTTTATTGTCCCCTTGGGGGTTTTGGTTACCCTGATTCTGGTTGCCCACAATAGGTTGGTTTTGTTGGGGGTTATTTCCTCCCGATATTGGGTTATTATTGTTTCATTTTTTTCCTTTATTCTTGGAATTATTCGACTGATGGGCCGAATTTTCCGTATTCAGCTGTTTAAAAGTATCAAATTTTTTAATGTGGGAGGGCTAAACAAGGTTAACATCGGCGTGTGGTTTTCCATCTGGAGGAGAAACCGGCTATGGAGGACCAGGGAATGGAAAATACCGATTTTTTTGTGATAATGATCCATAGGGAGCATAGGAAGGTGAAGCTCTTTCACTAGTGCCTAGGTTATATGTTGAGGTAGAGGGGGAACCTGAACCTTGTTGAGAATCTAGGCACATGATGGGTGTCGATGAGGGACCACTCATGGATGGAGCGGGAGCAACAAAATATGGTTGTTGGTAAGGGGGAGGAGAGTAATAAGTCATCCCTCCATATATCAATGGATATTTGGGTCTACCATAAATAGGTGGTGGTTGGATGTATGGGTTGGGGTGTGTCATGGTACCAATCAACCCATCCGCCGCGTGAGACATCCCAGGTTTGTCCTGGAAAAATGGTATGAGTCTTGGTGCATCAGGTATTACTGTGTATAAGTAACATAATTGAGCATAAATAAAGTCGAACTGTTGAGCCTTGCTAATGGCTTCCTCTTCTGATTGGGGGAAGGTGGATGCCACATCTTTGGAAAGTATATAGATGATTGATTTTAGAAACAAATCGAGATGTTGTTCTCTGGTGGTTTCTACTTTACATGAACTATCTTGCCGAGGCCATTTGTGAATGTGGTTGGCAATATGTGTAGCTGAGGTTTGTTTGCATTGAGAGAGTAGTTCTAGACCAGTGTCATGATGAACTGGTAGTTGAAAAAAGGCCAAGAATGCTTTGGCCAAGTATTCGAAAGTCACGTGGGACCCTGATTTTTCGTCCACATACCATTTGGCTGATGGACCAGTGATTATTCATTGAAATAACATTAAACAGATGGAGGCATCCATGATGTTGTTTGAAGAGAACCACAAGTGGAAGATCATGACATGGTTGGCGGGATCTTCCCCCGATTTTGCTTCAAATTTTGGAATATATGAAGGTAGTTTGGTAGGCATATTGGGCCATGTGGGTTCATGTAATATAGGATAATTCATGAGTCTAATCAAATCAGGAATGTTGAGAGATGCTAGATATGGCATGGGGGGTGGTGGTGGAGGATCAGTTCCAGCCATAGTGTGAGCAAGTAGCGGACCTGACCCTTGAGGGGGATTTGGTGGGGTGGTACTTCTCCCTTGAGAAGAATTCCCCCCCCCACCTCCTTGTGAAGGAGATACAGTGAATGGATGGCCTTGGGAATTTGACCCAAGTAAAGTGGAACCAATAAAATTTGATCCAAAAATAGTCACTAGTACATTTGGGTCAAATTTTGATGGTGCGTTCGATGCAATTGCCACTTTATATTGTCGGGAGAACGACAAACAACGAACCCCCTCAAACGTCATTTCACATGACATTTCTTTTTCGATGACATATATTTTGTCTTTATTGAGTCGTTTCATGAGGACACGTGTCATCTTGGATTTGACTGTCCAAACCCCATAAAATGGTCGTAAGACTGATGTCTTGGATGTGGCAAGATCAATGTCCTGGATGTGGCAAGAGAGACATCTTAGACGTGGAAATACCAACATCTTGGACATGGCAAGACCGATGTCCTGGATGTGGCAAGAGAGATGTCTTGGACATGACAAGAGCGAAGTCATGGACGTGGCAAGAGTGACCTCTTGGACGTTGCAAGAGAGACGTCCTGGACGTGGAAAGAGAGACGTCTTGGACATGGCAAGAGTGACGTCTAGGACATGGCAAGATAGACGTCTTGGAGGTGGCAAGAGAGATGTCTTGGAAGTGGCAAGAGGTATCAGCTCCGATGTGGTTTCTATGGGAGAGACACTCTTCGAGGTGGCAAGAGCGATGTATTGGAGGTGTCAAGAGTGACGTTAAGAGGTATCATCTCTGACATGGTTGCAATGGGAGAGACACTCCAAGACATTGCAATAGCGACTGTGTTGTAGGTATTTAAAAAAAAAATACAATATCAATACTGAGAGGAATAGATACATTAACCTTTCTAAGATACTACCCATATCAATATTTAAATCTATATCATGGGTCTTAGGCAAGGTTGTTTGAGGTGGAGGAATAAATTCCAATGGTAAAGGGGGTCTTGTCAATATCAGCCACACCAACTTTCTTCTTAGCAAGAACAAAACAAACCAAAAGATAATCCACCTTTTCCAAAATGATTGGAACAGAGTGAGACAACCCCTCATCCAGATTTTGACTTCTTAGGAAAACTTTAGAACTTATGTGTCAAAATTCCTCTGATCCAAGCAATCAAAGATGTTCCTATCGATAGCAAGGATCTTAGAGATCTATGCCTAAAGAAGCAAGGAGGAAGAGGAAATATCCACAGACCATCCATGTCATAGATCGAATTGGTGATCTTATGTTGGGGAAAGTTCTTACTCCCAAATATTCCGATCCAAGCATCCCTATAGTAGACATCCGCCTAAGAAATCAACTGATAGGCTGATATCAAACACTTTATTAACCTAAGATAAACCATCAATGTCATTACTAAAGAAACCATGTAAAAACCTAAACTCCAAAAGCTACGAAGGAAAACCCCTACTGTTATCTAGATGGCTAACTGATATATTGTTAAGCCAGAAGGGATCTTGGAGGACACTGTGGTCTCAATAGACTCATGGGAGAACCCTCTAGACTTCATGGTGCTACAGAAAAAATATAGACTCGTTGACTATCCTTTGATCCTTGGTAGACATTTGTTGGAAATAGTTGATTCTTACAATAGTTTTAGATCTAGAGATATGACTATCTCTTATGGTCAACCTCTCAAGAAATTCATTTTGTATCCTCTAGCTAAACCATTCCTAGAGACTAAGGAAAATAGAGTTTTAACAACCTCATTTGTTCTTTGTCTTTGATAGAAAAAACTCGTCTCCCCATTAACTCAAATTATCATTTCATAAGCATAGGGTTCATCTTCTACATCATTGTTAGAACATGTTCCTATTGATTTTGGGATTATTTGGGAGCTTTAAAATCATTGAGAAATGATTGGAGACATCATGAACACTTCAGGTTTAAGTTCGAAGCTTGAATTTGTAGTCTTGTATGCAGATTGGGGTAAGTTAACACATATCTTGTTGTTTCAATTGAATTAAGGAAATGAATGGCAAGTGATTTCAATTGGAATGAATAGATTTCTACTCCATTGGCACCAATATTTCTTTGTCATTTACAATGTTGACATTTGGATTTTAATAAAGGATATGTCTTCAATTGGAGTTTGTCGATTTTAAACCCTTGTCATTGTAAAAGTCTCCATTGAATCACTTCCATAACCTTCCACATTATCGTCTATGTGTTTGTTGTGCATAATCAGTTCTATTACAACACAAAATCCTTTCAAGCTGCTATACAAGCATTCAATTCTTCTCTACCTATGTGAAATTCATCACCAGATTCATGCTTGATCTTGGTCTTTGATTAAAAAATTTCAATCTAGGTTGGGGGAAATTCAATTTGTTTTATTCAATAGCGATATTTACTATCTCAAAATCTTGCAAAACATTAGCACTCCAAAAGGTAGGTTGTTACACAATTCTTTTCTTGTTTTGGTGGATCAATCTGGGGAGTGAGCCACCTCATGAATCTTTCAAAATAATTCACCCCTATCACCTATTTGTTGTCTTCACACAAAGTTCTAGAGATTTGCAATATTTGCAATCACATTGAAGTATTTTTGGCCTAAATTGCTCAAGACTTGTAGGTTTGTAATAATTTAAGTTGTCAATGACGTTTGATCTCTATTTCTCTCAGTGGTATTATTGAAATCTACATTTTTTCAGATTTTTCGCTACCAAGTTTTTAACTAGAACTTTATATATGCAGGGCATTAATATTATTCATTTTCCACCCCAAGGTTTCCTCTGCAATGTACTTTTTGGCAGGTATTTTTCCAACACTATAGAGATTCTACTCAAAGTCCAGAGTGTAGTGGAAGGGGTAAACGGGTTGTTAAGAGAAGTTGTAGTCACCCCAACCAAGTTCAAATCTAGTTTGTATCATGTTTTTGCCTCCATAAGAAGGCATTTCATGTGGATGGGACCAAATGCATTGGCTAAGTGGATTTTATGAATTAGATTCCCCTTGAACATGGTTTCTTAGCCAAAACTTGATTCCACAAGTCCATCGATGAAATTCTTGTGGTTGAACAAACACACTTCAAACAAAAAAAGAGTTCATTGAGAAAAACATGTGGAATGGAAGTAATCGATAGTCTTAACACTACACATGTTGAACAATCTTGAGTCACAATTACTACTTTGAATGTCTCTTTTGAAGAGAATAGTTTTAGACTAAACATTGATAACACACACTGCTAGTGTTCATTAATCTTAACTTGTAGTCACCCCTTAGGTTCTCTTTTGAAGGGCATATATTTCAACAAAGTTTTATATGTCGAGGAATATAGACATCCAAAATGTCAAAAAAATAACTAACATGAAGAGGTCAAGGAAAATTCCAACACCAATCCCAACCAACATAGAGCCACACCTTCCATAATGACAAATTCATCAACCAACCATAGACAATCTATAAATGATGCAATCATTCTCCCACCATTCCACGTATCGACAAGAACATGTAGAAATTTTCTATAGGGATACACACCCAATCCTCAAATTCCCATTGCCCATCACAAAGCACGCCCATTCAAATCTCCAACAAACCTTTGACCGTGGTTACAGTTAACCTAAACACCATCCAACAACCACTCCACATGGCACACACGAATAGAAATATTTCAAGCCACCCAATCCAACCAAAACATCATGCTAGATAGGGAGAAAAAATGTTGGTGACCACATCAATGTAATTAATTTTTTGTACAACAAGATGTTTTTAGCAATTCACTTGGTGCTGCAATGCTCCCAAGACAACCATATAGACCTTCCAAGCCATGGTGGGAATGTGGGTACATAATACACATAAAGTTCCATTTGAGCCCTGACCTTTGCCAACACACAACCAAATGAAATTCTTGTTGTTGACCAAAAGAAATTCAAACGAAAAAAAAAAGTTCACAAAGAAAAGCATGTGGACTTGAAGCCAGCAATAGTGGTAACACTTGTACAATGTTGATCAATCTTAAGTTGCAATTGCCACTTAGGATGTCTCTTTTGAAGAGCATAGTTTTATACAAAACATTGGTAACACTCATTGCTAGTGTTGATCAATTTCAACTTGTAGTCACCCCTTAGGATGCATCTTTTGAAGGCCATAGTTTTAGACAAAGTGTTTTTTGATGAGGACTATGGACATTCAAAATGTCAAAAAAATCACTAACAAGAAAAGGTGAAGGAAAATTCCAACACCGATCCCAACCAACATAGGACCACATCTTCCACAACCACAAATGCATTAACCAACCATAGACAATAGAGCTACCACACAATCATTCTCCCACCATTACACATAGAAACAAGAGCATGAAAACTTTCCTATAGGGATACACATCCATTCCTTGAATTACCAGTGTCCATCACAAAGCATGCCCACTAAGAGTGTTGATAGACATTTGATTGTAGTTACAGATAACCCAAAGGGCATCCAACAACCACCTTCACTCCACCCACATGCACATGGTACACACTAATAGAAATGTTGCAAGCCACCCAAGGGAACCAAAACATCATGCTAGATAGGGACTGTAAAGTTGCTGACCGCATCAACACAAGTAATTTTTGTAGAACTAGATGATGTTTTTACCAATTCACTTGGTGGTGTAGAACTTCCAAGAAGCATCTCGTATGGACCTCCCAAGACAACCATTTATACCTTCCAAGCCATAGTGAGAATGTGTGTATATAATATGCACAAAGATTGATTTGAGCCCCGAGCTTTGCCATTGCACAATCAAACGTTATAAAGGAAAATTGGCATGGCTATGTTTTAAGACAATTTTTCATCTAAATTCGTACTATAAAAATACCATGATATAATTCAATCTATTAATTCTCCTTGAAAAAAAAAATTAGATAATTCAATCTAATTCTTGTCCTTGAGAAGAAAAAAATTAGACTATACAGAGAATGGCATATTTTTTAAAATGCACATTAACTTCAATATTTAACAATTCCTTCAAGAAGGTTGATCCTTTTGGTTCCAAGTTAAAAGGTATATTTCTCTGCCTTTCTAAACTTCAACAGCTAAGAAAATGGATATTAGTTCTGTGAAACTTTGCTTGAGAAATGAAGTCAACCTCCCAACTTGTATAATCAAGAGAACTTCACAAAGTCAAGCATAGATGGAAAAGTACTACCAACTAGCCTACTCTCAACCATAACTCTAATCAAACATAAGGGTGAAAAATAGAATTCACAAATATGGGTGGTAAATAACTTTTTTTTCTGACAATTCCTTAAAAAAGGTTCATCTTTTGAGTTCCAAGTTAGGGCATATTGCCCTACCTTCCTCAACTTCAGTAGTGATGAAAAAGGCAATTAGTTATGTCAAACGTTTCCTTTGAAATGCACACAACCTCCCAACTTGTCTAATCGATAGAAGTTCACAAACTCTAGCATAGATGGAACAATTCTACAATCAACCAACTCTTAATCATAGCTCTCATCAAACATAAAGGTCAAAAATAAACTTCACAAGTATGGGTGGCCATTCAAACAAATGTCCATTTGAACATATTCAATATTTTCAATAAAAAATGACAGGTAGATAGTGAATGAGGTTTAATATTCAACATTTTCAATAAAAAATGACAGGTAGATAGTGAATCAGGTTTGATCCATAATATGAAGAAGGCTAATTTGATCATTTTTCTAGAAAAATCAAAGGAAAGAACTGAAATGCATTTGGATTGCCTACTAGTCGGAAGGAATGTCAAAATGAAGTTGATTCCCACTCCAATATGATGTATGGATTTGATTAATAAACATTTTTATGTCTATTACTGAATCAATTCTAGAATGAAATAGCTACCCATAATGTCATGATGCCATCCTTGAACCCTCACACGATCCCATTGAACTTCCCACCATGTGTGAAGCAATAGCACTTACAAACACTAGCCATTGAAGAGGAAACAAACGTATTTGATGTTTAGCTTTAAGAAACACTTGGAAAATACTCTAGGAACAGATGGACACGGGTCATAATTATATTGCCTCTGAAAGGAGTTATCAACATAGTTCCGCACAAATCACTTTGAGGTCAAATAGAAGAGGGTAACACCTCGTGATCTAAAGAGCATATTAAGCATGAGAAACAACATTGCACCAATATCTTTAACTGCTTCTGTTACCCATTAAATGGGATTCTTCTGATTAATTAACAAAATTCCTAGTACTTAAAGTCCAATGCAGATGATAACCATCATATACATGCAAATAATGGGAGTTTAACATCTTGTATAATAGGTACACAAAGATGTTAATATATAACAGACTAGTGAAAGGAAAAGTTGGAGAAACATGTAGAAATATATTTCAGTTCATTTTCTTATATGAAGTTTGAAATATCTTCCTACAAAATGGTTAAAATCCAACAAAAAATGAAGCCATAGCAGTAACAACAATATCATAATATTTCCAGTCAGAGTATCTTTCCATGGAATAAACTGGTCAATTAAAATATTTCAACAGGAAGAATTGACCCAACAACTCCTTACACCAATGAATAATGATATAAATTCCACTTAACATTTTCTTTCTTATTTGATATTCAACTATAACTCAACAAAATTGGACTATATAAATCACATTCATCAAGGAAATAAACCATTCATTTCCTTCCTATCTGCACCGAATGCCTGCATTATCAAAAAGGGACACCTGAATAATGAGTTTATGATTGAAAAAAAAAAAAACTACAATTTTTTTACCTAAGAAGGTCAACATATCGGATGCCTCGGTCACAAACCCCTTTACATATACATGACAAAAAAGCTCTAAAGAATCTGGCACTGAACGTTCGTGCTTGATGAAAAAAAATATTGAAAAATTATTGAAGTCAAAATTTTGGCTAATGTATGATCTTTAAAATGAAGAGCTAACCTAGAAACTTTTAACAGAGAATGACAAATGTAAACATAATTTCTAGATATTACAAACATTGTATTTACCTTCGCCAGGGAAATTGCATCATCGACTTCTTTTTTTGCTTCCTTTTCAATATCCTATACAAAATTCAAGTTATAATAAATCATTACAACCTATCTTGAACTGTAAACCTTGCAAACTAGGTGAATATGATCAGAAGCATTTAAGACAAAATACAAAAAAATCATGCTGGGGAAAAATAATATATATTGAATCCTTTTGTCACCTTCAATTCAGCTGATGTGGCTATGTTATGAGCTAGCAAAAATTTATAGACCCTTTCAATCAGATCATGTTCCTGCAATGCAAATGACCAAAATATAATCATATTCAATTTAGTCTGTCATTATAAAGCCTAGAAGCAGGAGATGTTTTGATGCATTAAGCTGTAAATTTCAAATAGTTTGTAGTACCTGTTTGACACCTGATATTTCATCTCGGGTTATGTAAGTACTTCCTGGATCTGACATTGAGTTCCCATGGTACCTATACATATCCATTTCAAGTATCTAAAGACATTATAACATAGACAACAAGGAAAGGCATTCAGAATACAATCATAGCATTGAAAGAACTTTTCAAAATAAAAATTCATGTAGAATGGCTGTAATGCACAGGAAATAAATGGGAATAAAAATCCTTTGGTACATGTTGCTAACTTCATTTATGAGGAATAACTGTAAAAACAAGGTCACAAAATATATGAACCACCAACAAGGACTCATATCACAAGTGGACTTTTAGGTCGCATAATATGAATAGTAGGCCACATGGTTAATGTTTGAAAGCAGCCTGTCCAGGAAAAATAGATCAATGAAGTTTTCTACTAGGATTGACCTAGTACATCAATAGATATACAAAGCCTTCAACCTGTAAATCCCAACACATATAACACTTCTACATTGTGAAATTCAAAATTCTTGTTTTCCTTATACCATAAACATCTGCACTATAACAAAAAAACCTTGAATTTTAAAATTTTCTTGCTTTCTTCCGTGGAATTATGTTAAATTTGTTGTTTCAAATTCATTTTTGAGTATTCAGTCAATTATAACAAACATGAACCAAACTTCCAAAAATATTGAATTTTAGAAAGTTTTAAGTGAACAGAAGTGGTAATTTTTTTATGGCATGTCCAAGTGTTTTTGTCTTCTATTTGGACTCCTCTCAACCATTCCTATGGATTTATTTTCTATTTGGCCTTCCCTCAATCAATATTATTATTCAACATGCAATAGATGTTTCTGACCAAGAATTTTTTGGGTTTGGCTCCTCAACAAATACCGAATGCTTTTAGTGCTCAAAGAATAAAACATGATAGCTTTTGGTTGATTCCTTTCTTAACTGAATCTAGAAAACAGATGCACTACAACTGGAACATAAATTTTCAGTGAATCCGAAAAAATTTAAAGATTGAACCCAAATCTAGGTAACTCTATTGAGTTGATACAATCGGAATCCCATGGTCCTACACTTTAACATCTAGGTTATCAATCAAAGTGTCTTCACTTACCTTCTATATTATCAATCATATTGAAATTCCTATGAAAGAGACCAAGGGAAGCCACGACTTTGAATAATATATTTATAGAGAATATATAAATTATAATAGTGTTATACATCTTCATAGGTTGATGTTCTCTTAATAAGAGAAATCTGCATCATGTTTGTGCCATTTTTTCTACAACAAGAATGAAATCATGGTTAAAATTTCAAGGACTTTCAAAACTTAGGAAATCTACATCATAATGGTAAGGACCAGAACCATCAACCATCTTGTCAACAAATGAAGAAAGAATCATAGAGTATGAATTATACTCATTCACCGTTTACCAAAATACCCGAATACTTTAAGAATAGATGATTCACAATAATCTTCACTGAAATGAGTTGATAAATTCATTTGTAATTTCAAACTTGCAAAGATGAGGTCTTTGCTGACAAGACAAGTATACCTTTAGAGGAAGTCCAAACTCTCCCAAGTAAATTTTCAAGCTATCTAAGTTCAAGAATTCACAATAGACAGCAGAAGGTGTTGTGTTTATAACAGATCAATATTTGTTGTGTGTCCTTCCAATATTGGTGAGTTTTATCTTTAATTGAAAAGACTAAAGTAATACTATCAAATCTGCTTCTCAAAATCATTGTAAGCTGTACAATTTTGAAGTTAGAATAACCCTTTCTAGACTCTTCTTCTGCAAATGAATCTATAGAGTTGGTATAAAGTGGATCCTTTAACAGAAGTTCTGGCAAAGAAAAAAAGAAACCAACGCACAAAAAATTCATATTGAAAGTGCTAACAAACTCTCACAAATATTTGAAAATGTTTTTGACAGATAGGCATTCAATACAATCTCATTTGTTTTCCAACAAAAAGGATTTTTATATATAGTCACATGTACATGTGAGATTAGGTACAATTTACACAATCTCTGGTGAATTCCACAAATTGAAAATACCAAAGTTTGGTAGTACTCTTCCTAGCAATTCCTAATATCTCATATTGTTCATAACATTCCCCAACATCAACATCATCCATAAAAAAAAAGGAAAAAAGAAGTAATATGTTGATACTACAACCATCAATGATTTGCTTATGAGTCTTTGTGAGAGTTGTAGAACAGAGCAGGTTGCATATCTCTTGCACAATGTGATGGAGAAGGGTTATGCCTTGGACGAAGTTACCTGCCATACCCTCGTGGGTTTTCTTTGTGATGAAGGTAAATGTCATGCAGTTGTGGAATTATTGCTTTGTTTTTGGTCAAAAGGCCATGTTTGGAATGTTATTACATGTAATATATCAACTGAGAATTTCTGTACGAAGGGTAATTTAGAAGAGGCCAAGAATATTTGGCATGAAATGTTGGGGTATAAAGCATCAAATTTGATAGGGTACAAAGCACCTATCAAAGCATGTACCATGAAAAAGAATGAGAAGTATTCTGCTCTTTTTCTTTTTCTTTTCCATACAAGAGAGGCAAGTGAATAGCCATAAATTTCATATATAGTAATGAAACATTGATTAATCTCACAACATTACTAGATTTGAAAGCTTGTTACTATACATAAACTTTTAAAATATTAAACCTGAACACCCAACAAGATTTGGAAAAGGGCTCTCATGGTGCATCAGAGCATATTCACTATGTCATGTTATTTAAGCAGGGAACTTCTTGTAGTCATTTACTTGTAATACTTCTGAAGCAAATCCAAATTGAAATACTTTGTTTCTCTACGAACTACGTCATCTATAAATCCAACCATGAAAAGAAGAGTAATGCCCAGTTCTTTGAAAAAGAAACTCCCTGTTTGGATATGAACTAGCATTGCCATTTGACACATTAAAGGTCCAAAAGAATTCAATTTATTCCTTCCCATGCGCTTCCTTACATACTTGCATCCATTAATTACAAGACAACATTAATACACATAAGACAATAAACGGGGCAGCAATAAAAAACAGTTTTCCCCTTTACAAAACTCACTAGAATTAAATGCATATTGATGTTGTGAAGGCATATTATAGTCCCTACATCTCTCTTAGAATGGAATATTATTATAATATCAACTTATGAGCACAAGAGATAAATAATAAATCATTGGAATGTTCCTCATGAAACAATGAATATCCTGCAAAACATTGCTTGAACCTGTACATGATACTTGCTATACTTGTTGAATGTGAAATCCCTAAATTAGCACATAGACACCAATCATAATCTTACCCAACTTAAAGAAATAGTTTAGCCCATTATTTTCCCACAAAATAAATGTTGAAAGAATCTTATTAGTTCATACATCAAAACAACTAATGAACAAAGGAACTCTAGACAACTTTCTAGTGCCTTTACTGCAATGCCTTGATGGTTACGTTTACCCAAAATGGATCTTGTGTACTAAGATCCCTGCTATGGGTTCCCCAAAGTAGGCTCCAGGGGAAACCAAGGAATCTGGGGATTGTAAGGTTATGAATGTGAAGGGGGTTCCATGTGACTTGTTATTGCCCAACATTGCACTTAAGCTATAAATTCCTAATAATGGGTGCAACCATAGAGGAAACTAAGAAGGGATATCCAATATCACCACAATAGCACCTTCCCTCTCTTTAGGATGACTCTTCTCCGACACAAAGAGTGTATCCCTAAGGATAGGATTATAAAATCTGTCCTTAAGGGTCAATGTAAATTCTAGATTGAGTAAAACAGAAGATTGATTTTTATGTTATATTTTGGGTGGTTGAAAGGGTAGACTAGGGCCAAACATCCAATTTGGGAAAATGGATTGAAGGGGTATTTAGAGGGTTCAATTTCTATGAGATGAGAATGAGAGATAATTCTGCTACAACATGTCAAAAATCAGATAATGATGGTTGTTCCAGATTGCAAAAAGTTACTATGACGGACCCTTCCAAAGGTGCTCCTATTTTACACAGGAGGTGTGTTTTTAATATAAACCATAAATCTTCCCTATATTTCAATGAAACAAAAGCAGCAAGTAAATCTAATTTAACAACAAAAACAAGAAGAGAAATGGATAAGAAATACCTCAGCCAACACTTCCCCCCAATGGCAAAACCATATTTTATATGAAGTTCTTTGCAGCAGAATTTTAGCAACCATAAGAACAACAATATCGATGAAAATGAAGAACCTCACATGCAAAATAACCCTTAAAATTTATGGCCTTCACACGATCATCAAATCTATCCCATCAATATTTCTCCAAACTTTCAAAAACTACTACAATGAGAGAGCTTCTCTTTATATAGAGATCTAGCTCAAAACCCTCAACATAAAATAATAATAAGCTAGTTCTAGATCCATAATCTTTCTTAGGAAGAATAAAAATAACATATCTCCTAACTACCTCCAATAGACAAGTCAAAATACATAATAAAATAGAAGGACAAATAAATGGGAATTCCACTTGTCATCTCCTCAAGAAAGACACCTCCTTAGATTGAGCTTGTTTGACCCTGTAAGATATCTCATTGAAACATTTGCAAGGTCATCCAAAGGAATGTTCATCAAGAAAATCCTCAAACTATGCCACAATGAAAAATCCAAGGGAGTGCTCCACTAAATATGGGGGTCGACCATCATGAAATGTCAACAAGTTGCCCAAAATAGTAAAACAAGCTAAGGCACTCTCTCCAATGAAGCAACAAACTCCCCCAATGGATGGATCTCATGGATATACATGCAACAAATTCCCAATGGTTGTTATAACAACCTCCTCAAGAGTATGTGGCCTCAAAATATATGCAAAGAGTATAGATCCATGTGCATAGCAACCATATCTCCTCCAAACAAGCTAATGAAAGTGGAGCACTCTAGGTAAATGTAAATTCTTGTATTTGTCTCAATCTTGTACAAAGTTTTCTACCTTTAGAAAGGCCATTACGCCTCTATCCTCTGTCATGTACAAGGATTTCAATGCTTCTTTGTTCTTCTTCATTTTTGGGCTTTCCTGTACACAATACAACTAGTTGTTGTCGTGTATGCCACTTAGTGATCTGAGTTGAAGTTATGAGTTGCACTATATCTTCTTTAGATCTTAGTTATTAGTATTGGAATCGCTACAAGGTTTGTTTTGGATGTAGATCTAAGTGCAATCAGAAATTTGTCTTGGTTACATAAAGTGAAACTTCCTTGCAATGTGATATTTAAGCATTCATTCCAACCTCAATCCGATCAATTTTCCAGCAAGCATCAATGATCTAGTATATAGTAGCAAGTACTAAGTACTATTCTCTAAGTTTTCATTTTATTAGATAAATATTTCTAAGGAAATGGATTGTTGACTTAAAATGGGGTCTTTCAACACCTCATTAGAATGTGAAGCCCCAACTGACTAATGAATGTGAGCTTAAAAACATGGAACGAAGCCCCTTCGGCATTGAAAAAAATAATCCATTCCACCTGGATATCAAGCCCCTACTCATCAAAACAGGAAACAAAAAGAATATTTGCATGACTAGACAGGAGGAGTTGAAAAAACTGTGTGAGAAAGGCAGGACCCTGTTAAATTTCTTAGTTTTTGGTCCCAAAAAGAAAATGTTTATTAAATTTGTTGATGCATAACTTGTTGAATGAGTTCATCCTAGAGATAGGAGTGGAGCTTGTTATCTGGGTCATAAAAGATAATGCAACTAATATTATATTACGGGTAGAAAAATGTTAATGGATAGACAAACTGCATTATTTTGGGCTCCATGTGTAGCCCATTGCACTGATATGATGTTAGAGCCTCTTGGTAAGGATTACATTGTTAAGTGTGTAATTGAGGAAGCTAAAAACATCACGAAATTCATTTATAACCATGCCCCAATACTTTAGCCTCCTAAGGACATTGACAGAAAACAATAAATAGATGTGCACCTGCCATCACCCATTTTCTACCCACTTCATTTATTTTCAATCCATCCTCAATTTTTAAATGGATTTGAAGAGGATGTTTGTTTTCGATGAGTTGTACACTAATCCATTCAACAAGAAACCAAAAGGGCATCCTATTGCTTCACTTGTTTACAAAGTTTCCTTTTCAATTGGAGTACAAGAGGCTTATGCAGTGAGTGAGCCTTTGGTAAAGGTTCTTTTATTTGTTGATGGTGGAAATCCCTCAATGGGCTACCTATATGAGGCCATGGATAGGGATAAAGAAGATATCTAGGAATTTATGAGGTGTAGGGTCAAGGTGAGTAGGGAGAACTCAAACACATCATGATTTAGGAGAAATTAGTGCAGCTGCAAGAGCCATTCTCCGGGAGGATGGCATAAGACCCTAGTTGAGATCTAGGGCCCCAGTACACTCCTGGGGTTCTTGATTTAGGAACAAGTAGTTTGAGCCATGGAAAAAGACCCTAGTAAGATCCCCTAGTGTATTAATGGGGTTCTTGGTCAAGGACGAAGCAGTAAGTCCATAGATGTGTTATAGGGCCCCTATATGTGTTCCAAGGAATCCTTTCTCAGTGCTTGGATTGATCCTTGGATGTGTTCCATGGTGGTTGATGATGTAAGTTCCTAGATGTGTTCTAGGACCCCTGGATGTGTTCCAGGGAAACTTTTGTTAAATGCTTGGGTTGATCCTTGGTCTTGTACCTTAGTGGATGAAAGACCCTAGATGTGTTCTAGGGCCCCAGATTTGTTCTGGGGTACCCTGGTCTTGGACCAACTAGTTCTTGGTTGTGTACCAAGATGTGATGATGTGTGATCTTCTTCCACTCTCTCGGGATGGTCCATGAGACCTAGGAGCAACCAAAAAGATGGACATGACCACATCATGGATGTTTCCTCTTAGTAGTGATGATAAAAGGTTATAAGATATCATGAGACTTATGTGGACATGTTTTCCATTGAAGAGGACCCCCTTGAACTTGTCTTGAAGTTCCCCCCTTGCTTGATTTCGTTTCCCTTCTTGTTCGATTTGCTGTTGGGTTTTTATAAATCACTTTGACTTATTTAAACTTTTAATTAATATTTTTATTAATTAAAATGTCATTTATTATTTGTTTTAATTTAACCCTAACCCTCTTCTAAACCTATAAAAGAGGACCTACCCCAAGGTCATGTTCAAAGCTCCATAATCCCCTGCAATCCAACCACTTGTTTTAAATTAACAAACTTTCACAACTCCCAAAGTATGTCATTTGTTTCGAAGTTCTTTGTCAAAAAGAAAAACAAGCAGCAAAGTAAGACTTTTTCACTATATAGTTACTTCGAAGGCGTTCTTTTGGGGGGAGTTCTCTCTCACTTTTTCGTCATCTGTCATCCACCAACTAGAACCCACCATCTATAATAAATTTGATATACATCCCTTCTTCTTCCATAGCCATAGCCATGTGATGCATGTGCTCTCACTTCCGCTACTTCACTGAATCCACACTACTTCACCGACTCCACTCTAGGTCTCAAGATCTGCTACTTCACCGAGATGTATGTGCTCTCACTTCCAGTACTTCACCGAATCCACGCTACTTCACTGACTCCACTCTAGGTTTCAATATTGAAACCTATACTAGACCTTCACTACTCCTAGATCTGGTGGATTCCTATTCAACCCCTCCACGGAAATGTCATGGAATACCAACATACAACATCATCGTTCTTCTCAGGTTCTGTCTAGAAGTAGCGCATTGATGGACATTGATAGTGAGCTTGTAGATTTCCCTCTTATCAACTTCCAAGAATATCTTTAGAGAGAAGAAGAATTTCCCGACTTTGGTCATGTTGTGAGACCCCTATCTCAAATCCTGGAAGACCATCAGACACAGCATGAGGCTCTTGAAGAAGAAATGAATTTTCCTCCGTCTGAACTATACAACCCTAATTATTATTGCCAACAAACTTAAGCAACCTGTGATAGTATAAATTGGGTTCAAATGTTGGAGAAAGGGAGCCAACCATTCCAGTACCCTTATGCTAGAGCATTATCTTGAGAATTTAGCCTTGGATTTTTATGACTAGTTCCTTTTGTAGAAACCCTTGTTTTTGGGATTGACTCTCTTGCTTAGACTCTGGGATCTAAATCCTTGTTGATTTTCCAAAATGAAACAAAAATTCCAATTTACTTTGTGAAGTTATTACCACCCTCCATACTTTCCCAAAAAATGATATAAATAGATTTGGATTTGCAACTATCATACCACTATTGGATTTGGTGTGGTTGAAACCCTCATGGGTTAAGGATGACCTTGAAGGTTATTTGAAGGTTAAGGACAAAAAATTACATAACCATAGGTGACATGTATCATTCAATTATCTAAGAACTTATGCTAGAACTCAAGGATAAAAATTCAAAGTGTTATTACTCTCATTATTATGCACATACTTTTCCTATCAAAACTTAACAAAAAATTTCCTCAAAAACACTGTGCATACCGACATCTACTCTATTATTTATCTCTTATTGCAATAATTAAAATTTGATCACATTCTCAAATGAATGTTCTCCCTCATCATCTATGCTTGATAATGGAAATTTTATTTTGGCAACCATGGAGTCTTCAAAATATGGAGACAAAATCAGAGATAGGTGACACATATACAACTAATTTTCAATTGTGTGTGCTTCTTGTTGTGCCAACTCTACAATTTCAATTCCTTTCTACATAATGTACAAATAAATTGTGAAGGGAAGAGATCATAGATACAAAACAAAATCCAACTATGGTGGGGGCCTATGATTTTTGTGTAATGAGTAATACATCTGATGTAACCTTGTATTGAAATATCATACAAACTCTTTGTGTTATTTATGTTTTTCACACAATTATTGCAAAAATTTAATTACATGATGAGAATTTCAATAATGACTTTCTAAATTTTCTTTAAGCTACTTCTAGCCTTGAATTGATTGAATAGGTAATACACTATACCAATCATGTAATTTTTCTTTGGGAGTGAAAGAGAACAACTTGTAGAGAATATATTTTAGGTTTTTCAACTGTTGTAATTTAGGTTTTTCATGGGATTAAGTGAAATGAAACTAACATTGAATGCAACAATTTAAAATTAAATGTAGCTAACTAAATAATATCTAGGAGAAAGTGGAAATGCAACCACTAGCAAGGAGAACAGACCACCATTGCCACCAAAAATGACCATGAATTGGACCCTCCAAAGTCCCACTCAAAGAGGGATGAATTTATGTATTTGCAAAAAAAATTTTATAAATATTTTTATTCACCAAATTTCATCTCTTTTTTTAAATATCTCTGCCTTTCATTAATAAAGGAAATATGGAGATTCCCTCTGCCTGTTCTAGCACCTTGAAGGTACAAGGTTTAGGGGATAGATAAAAGTGGTTTATATTTTGTCATCTTTGATGAATGACAGGTTTATGGGTGTCGAGTATTTTTTCATATTTTATCATAAACATGTTCATGCAAAACATGTGTTTTTTTGGCTCCACAGTATGCTCACAGGAAATGCATCGAGCATTGGTCCCATCAAAAAGGAGGAGATTCCAAATGTGAATTGTGCTATCAGGCTTCATGACTTTTTATTTGGCCATGTTTTTATTCTTACTATCAACAATTTCATATATATATTCTTACTATAATTATTATTCTCCACTAATATTCTGAACTAGAAATGCATTCATAATTATTTTTCCTAAACTGAAATGTTGTGGATTTGAAATCGAAGGAATACAAGGTGAGAAGGGTTGACCGAATGCCAAGAGGAGATCCGGACATCCAGACGAGTCAGGTAAGTAACAAAATTCTGACTCTATCCATGCTCAGTCCACCTATGTTTTGGCCCCTGTTCCCATTGATATAATGATAATAGGGAATAATTTAGAATTAAGCTCTTCATGCTATAGTTATATTCTCGAAAGGAAGTATCTGAAATTTATTGACTAGGATTACCATTGTTAATTTATGGAGAGATGTTTATTTGTTTAATTAGGATTACCTATCAAATGGAGAGATGTTTATTTGTTATATTTAGGTCACTTTATCGAAGACGAGAACGGTTATAGTGAGCATCGCTCTTGCAATGAAAACACAGATGAAAGTGTAACAGTCAATAGTGAGCATCGCTCTTGCGACGGAAAAACAGATGAAATTTTGCTTCCATCGCGAGAGCGATGAATACAGGGTGTATTTAGATCAAAATTGAAAAATTGAACTTTTTCTCTTGAAGTTTGCGATGAAAGAGTACTTTCGTCACAAGCAGTTGTCGCAATATTTTCAATATGTAGTAGTGACACCAATAATCAAACTCCATTCCTCTAACAAACTCTACAAATATTTGTAATGAAAAAGTTCATAACACATGTTGTGGTTTAACCATCTCACATTTCCTTGGAATATCCACAAGAATGCACAATTTCTCACACCCTGGTACAAGGATCAAGATATTATCAATGATAAATTGGGTCTAGTCATATTTATTCCTTTCAATGAACTTCTTGTATGTTTTACATTGGTGTTCATTAGACAATGACTTCAACCCAACATAAAAAAAAATGATTAAAACGGATTTGACCATGAGTAATATTATTAATAGCACTAGACTCCCTTGCAATCCTCAACCTAATGAACAATTGTTTAACATGTGGATAGCATTATCTCAAACATTGGCTCAATCTCTCCATTGAGCCACTTGATGTATTGGACATCACTCAACATTGAATAATTCCCAATTATGGAGCATGTTATTTGGTATCCCTCTGTAAAAATATCAATAATCCCCTCATTGGGTGCTCTGATCTCAACATTGACACTCAATCCACCCTTTGTAATGGCCCTTGGGAAAAATATTCCATGTAAACATTTGTGGACACCACACATGCTTGAGCTTCAAGTTCCATAGATGCATTTTTTGCATGCACCCCATCCTTATCCCAAGCTTCAACATTAATATTTTCGACATGTTCTTGAGCCCCTTTAACATAAACATTTATTCACATGATTTGTAGATGCAGCTCTACCCATAGGCCTGTGGGAAGAGTTGTATTTTTACTTGTGGGAAGAGTTGTAGCATCCAAGGTAGAGTAGTAGAGAGTAAGATCTACTCCAAGGCATGAAGAATCCTTGACCCCGAATGCAAAGACCTGCTCTAATGATGAGATGTACCATAGGAAAAGATCTATGGGAAAAAGGAAGTAGGTATTTCATGGATTAATGGACCCAGATCCACTACCATCTAAGGTTGAATGAAGAAAACTGAGCATATTTGGGTGTCTCGAGGGGGAATTGGTGGGGTTCCAAGATTTTCCACTGCGTCGTCGACTGGTAGAGGTAGTGCACCGATGAGTAAAATGAGTAAAATTAGAAAAAGTATTCCCATTGCCAAAAATAACTCAATAAATGACTAAAATGTACTCTCATTGCCAAAACTAACTAAACTAAATCTAGAGTATGATAAATTATTTTGATACACTTTGCCATAATGTGATGTAAATTTCTAAAACTTGCAACAACTACATCAAATTATCGAGTTAATGTTCCATATCTAGGGCCCTATAATATTTAACCCATGAGTGACATATGGTTATCATTTCAAGGATTGGTACTCCATGGATGATTTTTAGGCCTATTCCATGGTTGAAGGCTAAAATCCATGGAATTGAGCAATAAAATTTACTTTATATGCTTCAAAAAAGTCATTCATTAGGATTTGGTCCATCACACAAGTTCCACTTTTCTTTCTATGTGCCTAAATGACCACCATATATGAGGATTGTGCCTCTCTATTATTATTGTTTTCCTTCACCCACCACAAATGTCATCTTGCACTGACCCCTCATAGTGAGTAGTGAATGGGGACAACATTGAAATTTCTTCAAACTGTGCATGTATGCATTGAAATTCGACATGGTTAGACTAGACACATGGCTTGACAGTATGGGATGGTTTAAATACTCAAGGATGTATGATGTCCCCACATAATCTTTTAGATCCTCCACATTTGCATCAACGTTCATCATGATGCACCTTTCATTGTCATCATTCGTCATTTCCTTCTATAGAATCATTGTCAGAACTATCTTGAAATTTGTCATGGAACTTCAAATACACCCATCATAAATTTATTCCACCTACCTCGCATAGTGATCAGTGAATGGGGCCAACGTTGAAATGTTTTCAATATGTGCCCGTATGCATAAAAATTTGACATGGTTAAACTATATAGTTTCCTTGAAGGTATGGAAGGGTTTCGATACTTAAGGATGTTTGATGTCCTCGCATAATACTTGAGATCATCCATGTTTGCATCAATGTTCAATATAATGCATGTCTCATAGTGAGCATAGTGAATGGGGTATGCCTTGAAGGTGAATGAGCATAGTGAAATTTCTTCCATCGACCCCGCATAGTGAGCAGTGAATCGGGCCAATGTTGAAATTTCTTCAAACTGTTCATGTATACGTCAAAATTCAACATGGTTAGACTAGACACATGCCTTGACGGTATGGGACTAGGGTTTCAAGACTCAAGGAATTTGTCTGATGTTCTAGCCACATAAATTTTTTATATCATCCATGTTTGCAACAATGTTCATAATGGGGCGTCTCATATTTGTCAAATGTCGTTGTTTCCATCTGTAGAATCTTTGTTGTAACTTTATTGAAATGTCATGGAACTTCTAATTCAACCACCACAAATGTCATGCACTGACCCCACATAGTGAGCACTAGTGAATAGGAGCAACGTTTAAATTTTGTCAATATGTGCCTGTATGCATCCAAATTTGACATGGTTACACTAGACACATGCCTTGATGGTATGGGAGGGTTTCAAGACTCAAGGATATTTGATGTCCTGGCCACATAATATTTGAGATCATCCATGTTTGCAGCAACGTTCATAATGGGGCATCTCATATTTGTCAAATGTCATTGTTTCCATCGGTAGAATATTTCTTGGAACTCTCTTGAAATGTCATGGAACTTCCAAATAAACCACCACAAATGTTATGCACTGACCGCATATAGTGAGCACTAGTGAATGTGGGCAACGTTGAAATTTCTTCAATATGTGCCTGCATGCATCGCAATTTGGCATGGTTAGACTAGAGACATGCCTTGATGGTATGGGAGGGTTTCAAGACTCAAGGATGTATGATATCCTGACCACATCATCTATGAGATCATCCATGTTTGCAACAACGTTCATAATGGGCGTCTCATTGTCAAATTTCATTGTTTCCATCTGTAGAGTGTTTGTTGGAACTCTCTTGAAATGTCAAGGAACTTCCAATTCAACCACCAAAAATGTCATGCGCCAACCCCACATAGTGAGCAGTGAATGGGGCCAATGTTGAAATTTCTTCAATATGTGCCTGTACTCATCGAAATTTGATATGGTTAGACTAGACACATTCCTTGCTGGTATGGGAGGATTTCAAGACTCAAGGATGTATGATGTCATACAAAAACATTTTGAAAAAAATTCAACGTGGGCCCCATTCACAGGTCATCGTTGCCCATCATGTACTCTAGCCCTAGTACAATGTCTTTTAATAGTTATTTCCTTTAAAATTCGACCGATCAGAAAATTAAAACGAAATGAGAAGAGCCCTAGTACAATGTCTTTTAATAGTTGTACTCTAGCTGAGAAGACTTGCAAACCCTTTTTCAAGTGTCGTTATTATAACAAACTTGTCGCAACATCCATAAAATGCAACATATTTATAGATTTTATAGCATCGCAATTTCGATGATCATTGACCAAATCAAAGTTGACTTGGTCAAAATACTAGGTATCCGTTGGAGGGGGAAAACCTATTTTCCACAACATTGCAACTGCGACCACTATCTTCACAAATGTGGCAAGAGAGACGACTATGTCACAAATGTGGCAAGAGAGACGACTATGTGGAAAATGTGGAAATAGAGACGAAAACATGGCAAGAGAGAAAACAACGTGGCAACAGAGACATCAATGTGGAAATAGCAATGTTATCGGGCAATATGGAAAAAAAATATTAAAATTTCCTCTATTTTTTGACGGTATGGACAATTTTGTCCATAACGCCGCAAATAGAACGTCGAAATTTTTACAATATGTACTAGTGAGTGGCACTCACAGGGGTGTGAGATGGTTGAGCCAATAAGTTCACAAGATTATGGACTCCTCCTAGAATATGAGGGACAGTCAACAAGTTTCTGGAACGATGAGGATTCTTTGGGTCCCCTATGATGTCCAACTAGCAACGTGAATGCATAGAAATGGTGATGAGAGAAATAAATTAACAAGAGACTTGTATAATTTGGATCTTAACAATATATATCACAATCATATGTAATCAAATAAGCATCACACATAAATCAACTGTAAATAATCATACATGTGGGGAGGTGGATTTTGTCATTGTGGGAGAACAAAGAAAACAAATGCTCGTGTCCTAAAAGATGTATCATCCTTCTTCTCAAATAGTACTGGAACTTCCAAGAGCACTCAATAGTGGGGTCTGAAGCCATCAGAAGAGGAACTAGTGAAGGATTGAAGAATAAGTTCTAATGAGGGGTAGAGGGTGGATATCCCGAAAGAGCTGGTGATATTTCCCAATAGCCACACAAAATCCAATCAAGGTGCAATTGTAGCCAACAATTGCCACGTAGGTAGATGTCCTAAATTTGGTCACTAGGTACCTTGTTCAAAGTGAGGAATTTAGATTTTTGGCCTCAGAAATGGGTCATGGGATAGATTCCTTCCAAGAGTTGGATGACTCAAGGGGGGGTGCACAGAACAACCAGACCTCAACCTTCGACCCTTCATGGGTATCTCCCTACCTTAAGGTGTGGGAACACTTGACTTGGAGGATTTTAAAGTTCCCTATTTGTCAACTTCTAATGTTTAAAAATGTGAGAACCAAATAACAGGGAGGTTGTTTGGATGCCTACCCCCGAGATCCTACCTAGACTAAAAAAAATTTTGGCACCTCCTGTGGAGAAAAACTTAGTGAGATTTTAGAAAATATTTTAGATGTGGTGGGATGAGAGATTGGGGGTGTGAACCAATATCATTTGAATTAATTGGGTGTGGATAATTTCTTCAAGAAATAGTGGGATGTTTCAGAATTCTTTTGGAGAAAACCTACTTCAACCTCCACAATTCAATATGGAAATTATGTGAGTGAAGAGTGACTTTGTATGTGAGCAAGTGATAAAATGTGCCAAATTTTAATAAGTTAGGTGTTAATTTGCAACATGTGGACTTCCTGTGGTCCTTACAAATCTTTGTTACTTATCTTACTAAGTGTCATTGGTACAACCTTGCAGAATTTTAAAATCCCTAAAGAACTAGCATGTGGACATGTGGGTCCTTACCAATCCTTTAAGCTCCCTAATGTTGTTTACACTAAGAAATATTGAAAAAACTATACTATATTGCAAACATGTGGGCATGTATCGGCCTATTACTTTGATCTTTAAACTCTCCTAAAGATGTAAACTAAGAAATCAATTTCAAGAAAATATCCTAAGTTTGCAACATGTGGGCATGTATGGGCCCTTACAAATTTAAGATGATTTCAAGAAAGAAACTAAGAGGATCCCTAGGGGTGCTTTGTCCTCTCCTAAATATTTTTGTTAAGGGAGATGAAATTTCCCCTTTATGACCTTTCTTATTGTCAAGATCGCTCTATGGTGTGACTGAATAACATACTCAATGATCAAAGTTGATTTATGGTTCAAATGCAAGTGTTTTTATATGTGATAGAAAATAATCTCAACTTAATTTTTACAACCTAAACAAGCCATCCATGTGGCAACCAAAGAAAAAGAAGAGAAAACATGGTTCTTTTTACCCCCCTAAGTGCCTATGTTTAGATAACCTTTCATAAGGGAAAGGAGTCAAAGTGGAGCGCATTACAAATTGCATGAAAGAAATATTTCGAAGGCTAGGGGCATTCAAATCATGACAAAAACTCTTACACTTTTGAAACTCTGGATATGTGTGTGGGTTACAGTTCAGATAGAGGTGCAGTGGGCACACAATGCACAAAGAACAAAATCCTTTTGGGCGCACAGTGTGCAAAGAACATAGGCCCTTTGTGCACACAATGAACTGAGTGCATGTCTATGGGCTGAAATACCCGCACAAATTCTGATATACGTTGGGCGTGGTGGGGGGGGGGGGTATATGAGTGAAATTATCCTCCTCCAACTCCAAACTTGTCTTTTGGAAGGTAACTCTAGGCTGTTTTTGGTACCTGCAAGACAAATGTGTCAAAAATAAGTGCTCTCAAATCCCAAATAGGGTGGAAATTGATACATATTCCCCTGTATGGTCGCCAATATGTTGTGTTTGTTTCATCACTTGGGTGAGAAAAACAATGGCACATGTATGTCTAGTCGGGCTTGCTACACAAGACAAAGGTTAGTGCATGATTTACACAATCCAAGAACATGAAATAAACATGTAAACAAACTAAAAACTAATAAGGAAATAAATCTAGAATGCATAAGAAACTTTGAACCAAAATCAATCAGCCAATGACCAAGATTATGCCATGAGTGGATAACTATATTAGTTGGAAAAACACCATACAGAAATGAGTACTTATGGAGAGCTCTTCTTACAATGGTAGAAAAGAAAGAAAATGATGAAGAAATCAATACCTATTCCCTCAAGAGGTGAGTGGAATGACCTATTGGAATGTTGCTAGAATTCTCTAAGGAGAAAAGAGGATTCTCAAGGGAGGATTCAGGCAACATAAAAATACTATGAAATATTAATTTCTTAGTGCACCCATGGCCTCCATTTATATCATTTCTTCAAGGAAATATTCAACTAGTTCTTAGTGTGAACAAGGAGCCCTTTAGGGCACCCTTTGGTCCTTGACTAGCCCCCCATTAAGATTCATCTCATAACTGAGGGTTAAATCAAGTCGGGAGCTAGTCCATAAGAGGTTGAGGGGTTGATGACAAACATAAATGCATCATTCATAGGAGTGCACAGATTTTCTAGTACACAGTCGCGCACATGGTTCATTATGCTCTCTATGGGCTTCTTTGGACCGCGCACTGTGCACGTGCTTACTTTAGTGAGTTAGCGCATGCCAATTTTTTCTCAATTGTATAGTTTTTGTCTCTTGGAAATGCATTTTGGTGATGCAGGTGAACTAATAGTTGTTTGGAACAACTGTATTTCTGTAACCATTTGTGCGCAATGTTACGGATGTAATTTCAGTGATAACAGTAAGTGCATATCATTTCGCCTTACGGAAATGAAAAAAATAAATACTAAGATGTCTGTGTACATATGTATATACAAACATCGAATAATTTTTAGGATCTAAGTGTCTCTTCTAAATAAATCTAAAGGAAGTCATCATTGGAGCCATATCCTTGATTAAAAGAAAAATTTAGATGAAACATCGAATGAATATTACGATCGATAGTAACAGGGTGCTTAGCCTAAATTCAAAAACTCGCAATGTTTAGAGTGTCACAATAATAAAAAGGAAATCATACTTATCAAATATACACTATAATTAAGAAGATCCAACATCGCATCTAACATAAACTTTAATCCACAATTACCGAATATGAAATCATATAAACTAACCATTTACATTAAACAATGAGAGAATATTGAAACTAATCATTGCAACAATTTTAATTCTAAGATGGAATAAGATTATCCAAATTACATTTCACAGCTGTGGTCCAAAACGCATCTTCATCATTCGCCATTATAGAAATTCATGTACAGAAAATTTAAATGGCTTTTTAATGCAATTTACAGAAGCGTGCATTCACCGTGATAGATATTATTGTATATAAAAATAACTACCTTTTCCTTGAAAAATATACACATGCGTACTGTAGCCAATGGAGAAGAACTGGAAGTGGTTTTCCCATGCTTGTGCTTCGTCCAAGTCCTTCTTGTGCTATGTCCCAGTCTTGCTTGCGAATCGTTGAAACCTTACTGGTACCTCCCAACCAACACTAGGGGTACTCTTCTTTCCCTTGAGACCCCCAAGCCACAAAAGGGCCACACACACAATACCAAAGAATGCTAGCTCCCAGCTCACCTTGCAATTTCGAGCTACCACTCGTTATCTGAGTTGGGTATCCCAACTCCCGAAAGAAAAATTTAGTCAAGACAGAATCTAACAGCATAACCTTACACATACCAGATGTGATCCATACTCCTCTTGCTCCATACCTTTTATAGAGTTTTCTTAGTGATTAGTTTCCCAAACCCTCATTAGATTCTTTGTATTAAATTTAATAGGGTAAACCTCCCCCGTACACATGTCACTCGATCCCTTAGTTGCACTAGAAAATCAATTTATTAATTAATTACTTTTTTCTATTTCCCTCACCCACCTAAAAGCGTTCCTAAAAATGCTCCTCGGTGTCCCTTTATTACCTTACGTTTCTTAAATGACTGACGATTTTCTTAAAACCTAGTTGAGTTCACAATTAGAATTTTCCAAAGACTAGATTCCATACTATGTTAGACATTCCCCTTTTCCTTAATTTTCCCCTTTTCTTCTAAGTTCAGATTTAGCAAGTTTAGATATAAACAAAAATTTACCCTTTTAATAATTTAATCCTTCATTAAATTTTACTTTAATTATTAATGTTTGAATTTTATTTACCCCCTTCTTGTTACATGTCCATTTTTTTTTCTTCACATGTTCTACTTAGACCTAGGTTTTAAATTCACTAGTCTTGGCCACAATTTTTAAGGGGAAAATTTGTTATTAAGCTTTACTCATACCATCATTCATTTTAAGGCCCACCAGGTCCTAAAGAGGTGTAGTTTTCTATGTACTAGGTTTATTAACTTACCAAATTTAAAATCATGAAATTCCCTTCAAGACACACTACGTGCTCCAAGGGTGCCACTCGCTTGCATTCATGTTTATTTGTGTGACATGCCCTTCGAGACGCACTACATGCTCCAAAAGTGCACTAGGATTTTGACTGATTTTGGTAGACACCAAACCCCTGAAGTCAATACTCCCTCAAGTGACCTTGTGGGAGACTAAGGACCTCTAAGGAATAATGACCCTTACTTATTGCACGCCCCTTAGAATCATCATGAGCGACTATCACAGTATTCCCTCACGACATAGTGGATCTCTCGAACTAGGTAATCGTTAACCTACGGTTTGAGCTAGGACAGGAGTACTAGTAGGATATGGCAGGGATGCTTCCACACCTCTCCCTCAATGTCTTTGGTTGTTGTGCATGACCCCTTTACTCCTGATGTGAGTCTTGTTAGCAAGTTATCATCAGCCTACATCCATCAACGAAATGTGTCAGTGATAACAATCAACATCATAATATCTAGTCAGATGTCACATATGTAATATCAAAAAAATTCAAACCATAACAATCCACTCCCTGACTCGATCCAAAGTCCAAGGAGATTCATCGGTTCCATTGAAATCCTCAACTTCCGGAGTCCTGCACACTCAAGAAAAACCAGTCAATAGAACTTGTCGATATAAATATATTAAAATACCATATCATCAGATCCACGACATCTCTTAATCATAATGAAAAAATTTGATCGTATAATGAATCAGATCACTTTCACACAAGTGTCCTCAAAGAATAATTCCAATCAGGTGTGTGCAAGAGCAAGATGTTACATACAACCCCTCCTGTTTTAAACTTCGTCCTGAAGTTTCACAGTATAAAAGTGTCGAAATATGGTGTCTAACAATATCAATATGTCTAGCTATCAAACAAAAATGGAAACTATTGACGCATATGATATGCGTCGTCCAAGGTTACTGAGTGCAGACTATAGTTGTCCCACTAAACCTTGACCTGATCTGTTGTTCGACGTCGTAGCTTTCGAATGCGATGGTCTAGAATGTGGATTGGCTTCGCCGTGAACACACCCTTGTCCAATACCTTCAAGGAACTCATGTCAATCGCATGTGTATGATCATTAACATAATGTCTCAAAATAGATACATGATAAACATCGTTCATACGCCTCAAAGAATCAGGCAAGGCTAGTCAATATGCCACAGGCCCCTTCCTTTCCACAACCTTGAAAGGTCCAACGAACCTAGGAGAGAATTTATCACCCTTTCCAAACTTGATCGAACTCTTCTGTGGTTTCACCCACAAGAAGACTCGATTGCCAACTTCATAACTATGGTCGACACGATGTGAATCGACATAAATCTTCTATCGATCCTACACTTCCTTGATCCTTTGTCTTATTTTTTGCATTTGATATTCCATTTATTGGATCGAATTTGGTCCCACCAAGACCCTATTCTCAACCTGATCCTAACTCAAAGACGTTTGACATGGTTGCCCGTAAAGAAAATCGAATGGCACCATCTTGATGGTTCTTTGATAACTGTTGTTATATGCAAATTATACTAGTGGAAAGAATTCTTCCCAATGATTTTGTTGGTCCATCACGTACATATGTAACATATCCTCTAAGATTTGGTTTATTCATTCGGTCTGCCTGTTGGTCTCAGGCTGATATGTGGTGCTAAAGTTAAGTTGGGTTCTCAAGTCTTTTTGAAAACTATTCCAAAATCGTCCTGTAAACACTAATCCTCAATCAGATATAATCCTCTTAGGCATGCATGAATCCTCACAATCTCGTTCATGAAAACTCTATCTATGTCAGGTGCTTGATACGTCATACGCACGTGGATAAAATCAGCACTCTTTGTCATAGTTTCGACTACTATAAAAGTTGAGTCATGTCTTCTTGTCGTTAGGGGCAATCCAATAATGAGAACCATCAAAATTACCTCCCATTTTGATTTCTTAATAGCGTGTGGCTGTAGCAATCCTTTCAGATGTCTATGTTCAGTCGTCACATGCTGACATTCTAGACATCTTTCCATGTAGTTGACTATGTCCGCCTTGATTCCTTTACAGAAAAATAAGGGTTCAAGGTCTCCCCTCATCTGCATGACTCCTTGATGACCCATGTACACTGCTCAATGATCCTTGTTTAGGATCAAACTCCTTAGATTTTCATTGGGAGGTATGTAAATTTGATTATTAAATCTCAATAATCCATCGTTGTCCATAGTAAACCCCTCAAATTTTGGCACCACCATTGTGTTTTGTATGATAAACTCCTTGACCTATTTGTACCAGTCATCATTGTGCGGTAAAGTTAGAATCTTTTCATGTATATTTGTCTGAAGAGGAATCACCGAAAATATGCATGGTCTTCAACTCAACGCATCAACCACTTTATTCACTATTTCTTTTATGTAAGTAATCTCAAAATCGTACTCACTAATCAATTCTGTCCAATGCCTTTGTCATGCGTTCAAGTCACTTTGCATAAAAATGTGTTGTAAACCACACTGGTCTGTTTTTAGATCAAATTTTCGTCCAATAAGGTAGTGTCTCCATAATATCAAGGCATACAGCATGGCTAACAACTCAAAATCTTGCATCACATAGTTCTCCTCATGCCTTCTTAACTTTCTCGATATGTAAGCGATCACCCAACCGTCTTGCATCGAGACTCCACCTAATCCTTCCTTGGATGTGTCAATGCATACCAAGAAGCCCTTCTCCATGTCAGGGAACTTTAGTATCAACACCATCGTCAACAACTCCTTGAGCCTCTGAAATGTTTCCGCACATTTCTTGGTCCAAAAAAACTTCTTGTTCTTCTTCTGCAATTCCGTAATCGGATTTTCTATCTTCGAAAAACCCTCGATGAACCTTCAATAGTGTCTCGCTAAACCCATGAAGCTACGTAATTTTGGGACATTCGTCGACGCAGGCCATTCCATAATAGCCTCGAGCTTTGTTGGATCCACAACGATACCTTCGCTGGAGATGACATGCCCTAAATAATGAATATTCGATTGATAAAATGACAATTTAGACAGTTTCCCAAACAATTTGTTCTCTCATAGACACTATAGTACCAAGAGAAAGTGCTCGTCATGCTCCTCCATCCTATGAGAGTATATCAAAATATTGTTAATGAATACTTGGACGAACTTTTCAAAGTATTCGCGGAACACCCCATTCATCAAACTCGTAAATACCCTTGGGGTGTTTTTCAGTCCAAACAGTGAAACAGTAAACTTGTAATGTCCAAACCTCATATTAAAGATGGTCTTATGGATTTCATCCTCCTTGATCCATAACTAGTGATACCCTGATCTCAAGTTGATTTTTGAAAACGCCATCATGCCTTTCATCTGATTAAACAGATCGTCAATCCTTGGCAACAGATATTGGTTCTTGATCATTGCCTTGTTCAATTGACGGTAGTCAATGTAGAGTTTCCCCAACCCATCCTTCTTCGGTATGAAAATAACAAGTGCACCCCACAGTCAAAAAACTTGGACGTATAAGACCTAGGTCGAACAAATCCTTCAGTTTCATTTTCATCTCTTGTAACTGTGGGGTCGACATCTGATTAGGAGTTTTTTCTCTCGATTTGTTTCCTGGTTTTAGGTTGATGGTAAATTCCAGTTCCCTCTTTGGCAAAAAACCTAGTAACTCCTCTGGGAAGACGTCTACAAACTCTCACAATACAGGAAGGTTTTCTAGGAGTTTCGCCACACCCTTTTCATTTAACGCAACGATCACATATAGCTTGCATCCCTTGCACATGCTCTTTCGTAGTTGTAGGGAAGAGACGAACCTTAGGGAAAATCCCTGGTTCCAACCTATAATCATGCATCTATGTCCCTCATCATCGACCAAGTTCAACCATTTCATCTTACAGTTGAGTATCACCTCATGTGATTCCAACTAGTCCATACCGATCATGATGTCATAAGACCCTAATATCATGCCATACAAGTTGGCCATTGTGGCAAACTCTCCCAGGTTAAGGCTATAGCCCATAACCTTCCATCCAACCTTATGTTTGGCTCCCAAATCCATTTCTACAAAGCTAAACTCTTCATGTTTGACTGCCTTTACCTTAATTCTTTTTAGTGTTGCACTAGAAATAAAAATATATGTAGCACCTGGATCTATCAAAATACTAAGGGTTTGATCAACTATGATACCTGACGTATCAAGTATAGTTGATTGGTGCTCTGTCTAGTGGTTATTAACCACTACATGAATTTGATGGGCCTTGCCCAAGTCTCCCACGATAGTGGGTCTAGCTGATCTAGATGCTACGGTCCTCTCAATTGGGCAGTCATGCTGGTAATGTGGCTCTTCACATGTCCAACACCCTGTATTTGGGACAATACTCATGGTACCTGAAGTAGAAGTTGACGACCCACTAGCCTGGAATCCTGGTCACTTCTGTTGAACAGGACTAAACTGTTGTTGTTGCGATCGATGTTGTTGCTGGTGTTGTGGTCCTCTGTAAGGAGTCTACTGCTAAGGCATTCGTCACTGATGTGTAGTGAAGGTGGATCCTCTCAAAGTGCCTTGATACCATGGTGCATTCCTAACTAGTGTCTGATGTTGCTATGTACCAGATGTTGCCTGTCATGTCAGTCTTACCAGAGTCCTGCTCTAATCCCCACTAATGATATCCTCCTCTCCTATGAGGGCTTTCTGTACAACATCATGCAAGGTTTGAGGCATCAAAATCCTCACTTTTGCATTAATGTTGACATTAATTCCGAACACAAACTTGTTGACCTTAAGTTTCTCTCTATTAAGGTGCAGAGAATACCAAAGTAGCTCCATAAAACAAGCCTCATACTCGGGCACCAGACGACCACCTTGTCACAAGGTGTTGAAATCGTTGAGTTGATGCTCAATCAATTCCTCAGACATATACCTCTCCTGGAACCTTTCCTCAAACAGTTCCCATGACATGTCATCGATGACCATGTTCAATTGGGGTAGAAGTATCTTCCATCATAGAAGAGCACTCTCCTTCAGTTGAAATACCACCATGAAGACCTTCATGTTAGAGGTATAGTTGTCAAGTGCAAATCACATCACCATATTCTCCAACCATGACTCATCGACTACGCTATTCAGGGAACCAAAGAACTTGGGAAATTTGACCTTCTCGAGTTCGCGGTGAATGCTACCAGTACTGGTCATTGTGCATGGTGGACCCTCAGGAGGTGTCGTTGCCCTGGCCTCATCTCTATCCAAATGGTGGATCAATGCCTCTGACATCCTCTAGAAGGACCTCATCAACCCAACCACATCACCCATAACTATATGTTCCTGCCCAGCAAAATGTTCATCTTCCTAGGGGATATGCCCCTCAGGAATGGATGGTACTGGGGGCATCGCGCATCCTCCCCTAGAACCCCATGATTTTCCTCTGCAGTGCCCTCTAACCATGATTACTTGCATGAATACAAACTAATTTAATTAATGACATTTTATAATCAAGTATCTAATCAATGGAAGATGCAGTGATCCCAAGTCGCGATCGAACCGACTCTGATACCATATGTAACAAACCCCATCGTTATGACAACATGCGATGCATAATAGGTAGAATAATTTTTTTTTAATGCAAGTCAAGTAAAGTCAATAACACAATCAAGAATCACAACTTGACAACCAACACAATGCATGCAATCACACAACATACAACCATAATGACCTAGTATACTAGCACATCATACATCTTAAGAAATAAACAAACATTCAATCGGGAAAGAATAAAAAAAAATACCTATCTGTCATACCCTGCAATGGTTAGGACCTCCAGGACACATAAGCAATGCTCAAGACCAGGTTCCCATCAATTTTGACCATTTAAGGTCTCAAGGTTGGTGATTGTTCTGAGGAACAAGGAGGTGTCTACGTCCCACCTGACACAAACAAGACAAAGATGACTAAGATAACTAACAACATCAGATTCAACCAAGAACAACCAACATCAATGACACAAGTAACTAGAACCTTGACGACGAGCGATGAACAATCACATTAAAACATTACAGAGGAAAGTACAAACATCAATTCCAATAATGCCCATGTTCTTTAGGAGGTAGAGGACCCAAGGCCAGGTTATCATACGCATGTGTCACTCAAGCGCGCCTTGATCTCGTCATAAGGAATCATGCTGCCAACTTGCGACAAGCGCAATAGTAACTTAGGCACAAACTTAAATAGCCACAAACACTTTAAATCAAGACACAAGAAACAAATGCCAACAATCCAAAAACTTAACTGGCATACCTAAATGAAATCTATAACAAGAGCACTCCAAACAATCAAGTTAGCGAGGCACAAGGTAGCTACCTTGAATACATGATTATATTCGCGCAACAATCTATAAGTATCACATTTTCATTTTTCTAACACAAGACTATTCAACACAATGTATCCAACCTCAATCTAATATTAAAATCATAAACAACACTCCCTATAAACACCCCTTTAAAACAGTACAAATGAAAGATCTTATAATTAACAAATTATTATCTAACATGAATAATCATTATTTAACATGTAACATGGCTTCCCTACCTTAATTTAAACAAAACCCGTTAACATCATAAAGAAGGGAACATCTCATAAATAATAAGTTATAGTTTTAAACATCATTCAAGGATTAAACTAACAACATCAACAATCTGCACCTGCTCCTTATCTTAATACCCTTCTATCAAACAATTATAATTTCAATGTAAAAAAAGTTTTAATATCTACTCTCATTCCCATGTGTTGGCAGCCAATTCACATTTTTCTACTGTCCTTATAAGCTGCCTACACCAGTGTTTTGCAAACCTTGATTTTTGTCGCAATTTTCAAATAAAACGACACTATTATTTTTTGTGTTTTCACGACTGCAAGCGTGAAAACTTTGATTTCAAAGTCATATTAAAAATGTCACTGGATTGTTATTATCTCTCTTGTTTATATTCTCATTGTGTTTCCAATTTATTTATCATTATACAATTGACAAGACTCCGAGATCCTTATTCATTTGGCATTCTTATTTGTTAATATGACTTTGTTTTACAAGATTGTGGTGATATTCATTTTGTGATGCATTGGTGGTTTGATTTATATAGTTTTTAATCGATTCCCTTGATCATTGGTTTCATGAAAATACATTGGTGCTATGGTTAGACCCTTGGTATAAATATTTTCACACAACACATATTTTCATATGATCAAACTGTTGGTGTGATTTCGAATTATTGCTTTGGCTTTAAAACTATGCTAATATTATTTCTTGCGCAAATGCTTGGTCGATTTACCATAGATTTCATTGGTTGATTGAATGGCATATTTTTAAACCTATACAATAGTGGGTTGAATAGTGATTTGCGCTGGTGATTGTACTATGGGTTATCACTATTGTGCATGGGCTGAACTAGCTCCACCACCTTCACACGTTCTGTCATAAATGTTTCCCCCCTACCCCGGTTCACCTTTGCTAGTTTTTGGGTAAGCCTGTGAGCGTTCTGCCCCTACATATGTTGTGTTTGAACCCTATCATGTGCACCCTACTCATCGTGTGCTCTTATCTATGGCACTGGTGGTGCGCATAGAGCCGAATGGTAACCAAGATTTGTTATTGTTCGATGATGCCCATAAGGATTTAGAAAACAGTGATTGGCTGGTGTTTATACAAAGGTTGGAGGGTTTCAACCTTACTATTGCCCAACAATTCACCCTCACCTTTGATGGGTGTAGGGATAAAGTAGGTGACATACAGCTTGAACTCAATGAAGAATTCATAGGCTCTGCTACAGGACTAGTAGCTATGGGCCAGCGATGGTTTAAAAACTCCAAAGTTGATGAGGTGTCGTGGCCATTGCTATTCGTATCAAGGAAGGTTGTCTCCTGTGATAAAGGTATGCCTATTTCCACCCTCAAACCCCGGTGGCACGATCTTTTGGTGATTGTGAAACAGTTTGTGACCTGTGAAGGTCGGTATGGCTTAGTATTTTTGTATCACCTTCGGCTGTTAATGAATTTCATGGGCTATCCTTTGAACATGTCATTTTACTTCTTGCGTAGTCTTTACAAGATGGCTAAGAGGCTCAAACGTGAGAAGGCTGATAGCAGCTTGTTTCACCATGGCTTGATTAGACTCATCATCGTCCACCATTTAAACCTTAGTGGTGATAATTGGCAAGATTTTCTTTCCAGAAATGGCTTTGCTGATCAAGGGTCTGTCCAAATCGATAAAGCCATGGTTAGTGAGACTATGGTCAGGCCACCCGTGCCATTTCATGTTCTTCTCCCCACTGCCAAACCCTTGGTTTTCCCTGACATCGACCTTCCCGACATCATAACATACAAGACTAAGGTTGTCAAGAAGCATGTGAGTAAGAAAGTCAAGGGTAACCCTACTGTCGACAAAAAGGGTAAGAAAAATGCTCAATTGATATCGAGACTTGCCCGGAATAAACCTAAGCCAAACGTCGACGAAAAGCCCATAGTTCTGAGCGAGGAATCAGAATCCAATATCGAGCATTTCCTAGCAGAAGAGTACCCCTATTCCCATGGCCTATGCTCCAAGCAACCCTATGACTATGTCTCTAATTTACCCCCTTGTCTCAAAAACAATCCTAACTACCCAGGAATCAAGCTACATAATGAAACCCCTGTTGGTTTAACCAAACCCTCACCTGTGTTATCGAAGCCCAAGCAAACATCATGTATCCAATGCAATGTGTGGCTAGAGCATTATTATAACGACATCTCCTTATTGCAATCAAAGATCAAATCGTTGGAGGACCAAGTTACAGTGCTGACAAGAGAAAGAAACAGGCTTCAAGCCACTGAAAAGAAGCAAAAAACCATTGGTTCGATTGTCTTCCGGAATGTCGAATCAGCAACAACCTTCGTCAATTCCAAATTATCATAATCAAAGTCATTTCTTATTGTCCAGGTATGAATTTCAATATGATTTTTGATTTGTAAGTTTGTTTGAATTATTGTGAGATATTCTGTTTTGCTTCCAAATTAGCTCTGTTCATTTTAAACACATTTCAAATGATTCTATTATAAAAAACGATTTGGTGTGAATCTTGTATATTCAATTTGCTATAATTAAATGTAGCTATGATTTGGTTATGTGATTCTGTCATGCCCAGCTTAGTATAGGCAATTGATTGGTTTTAGATTTTGTTTGGTTTGTGTTTTGAATCAATTTTGTTCCTCTGATTTAGGATAGTCGATTTGGTTTGATTTCCATTAGTTTCGTTTGTTCCTAATAGACTCAAAACAACCCCGTTGACTTCGATTTACCAGGAACGACTCTGTTCTGTATTGAATCAACATTTTCGTTTGGATTTTGATTACTTTCAACCTGTGCAAAAGATCTATTTTCTAAAATCATGGAGTTGTGTTGATTGATACGATTTGACATAACGATTATGTTGTCTCCAAACTGTTTCGATTCATTCTTTTTTTAATTTGATTTGCAAACGATTGTTGTGTGTCTTGAGTTAAAGCAATTGCTTGTATGAGTTGGATTGGTATCGAAAATAGATTTGATGCTGCTTTGTTGGTTTTGATTTTCAAAAATGATTTTGTTAAGCTCAGATCGACATATTTTGTCTCTGTTGATTTCGTATGAAAAACTTGGCTAATAGTTCATTTTGAAATTGATTCAAGTGATGATTTCGTTGACTGTCAATCGATTATGTCTACTCCTAGTTGGCAATAACAAACGTTTGACAAATCCCACATATCTTGTTATCAACTGATTAATTCAATTATGATTTCATTTGTTTCAATTTACATACAAGTTTTGATTTGATTTGCAGATAGCATGATCATATGTATATGTTTAATATAGTTCTATTAATTTGAAAAGATGATCCTGTTGATTTCGTTTGGATTCGACAATAATTTTGTCAATGGCTGAAGAAAGATAAAGTATTTGTGTCGATTGGAATTGGTTCATGAAAATCATTTCATTACTGTTGAATTATCTAAAGCGGTTATGTTTACCCTGAATGGGTGATAACAAATTGAACAGAGTGCATGCATCTCTATTATCATTCGATTGACCATGATTTAGTCTATTCCAATTTGCATACAAGTGTCGATTTGAATGATTTATTTGGTTTCTAATTAGAAATCAAATATTATTCAATAGTTTGAATATATTCTTTAAGATTTCAATTAGTTTTGAAATAATTTTGTGTTCAATTTAGACCAGCTACAGAATCGCAAGATTCTGTAGCTAGTCTTAATACTTAGATTTTTGTCAATTATATCAATAAAATATCTTTTAAACTTGTCTATTTTTGTCTTCTTTCAGGTGCATACGAATTACAATGATCAAATGGGCATGTCATGGAAGTTTAGGAGATACTTTGGATATGGTTTTGTTTTAGGTTGTTAGCTTGAGTCTGAAATAGAGATTTGGGATATTATCCTCAGATTTTTGTAAACTGTTTTGATAATTCCCACAGCGATGTTTTACCCTGTGGGAGGTATTTAAATACTTGTCATTTTTTGTAATAATGGAATCATCATCACTGTGGAGGAACCAGACTATGGATTTATGATTCAGACTAAGATGAAAGTTGATGTCTTGTAACAGCTTTCGCTTTCAATATATCAAACTTTTGTTTCAGGTTTTGCATATCAGTTTGCGATTAATTATCGACTACTTTAGCTATCATAATTTATTGCATGTTGATATGAATTGATTTATATGTTGTCCATATCTGATATTTCTTATTTAAAAATACAACAATCACTATAATTTCATTTGATGGATACATGTTTATCTTTTTCATTAGTTGAATTATTTTGCTCAAATTGTTGCATACAGATTTGTCTAATTGTGATGGTTTGTAAATCATAAATTGTTGTTATTTTTATGTCTTGTTTGTCCTGTTATTTATATAAGAAGAGAACAGCCACTTCTTGTTTACGAGAAGCTCGTGAATAATCTGGTGCAGGTTTCCTCCCTCCAAACAGCTGAACAACTATTGCAAACATGACAAACCTGAAGCGTTACTTCAGGTCAGTTTGTTATTTATTATTTAATAGTTAGTTTATTAGTGTCATATAAGTAGTTTAGTTAGATATATATATAGTTTACATTCATAGTTAGAGTTATTATTTTAGTTTCTTAGTTTAGATAGTTTTATTCTATTTCTTTTTCATAAAATTATAAAAATAAAAAAACAATAGTTTCGCTGTCTTAGGACAGATTACAAAGGAGTTTTGCAGGTTTTAATTTAAATCTGTAATTTGTAAATATTGTACATTTGTAATTGAATTTGATTCTATTGGTGATTGAACATTTGATTTTATAGAATTATAGTTGTATAGTTTAGGTATTAAATTGTATATAATAGTTTAGATTTGTTTATTAGTTTGTTTTGATTGTTATTTATGTCATTTAGATTAGTTAATTTAGAGTAGTTTTATTTTGTTTTCTTAGGACTTAGATCGGCTAACGGAGCCACTAAACCCATCAGGGTGGCTCATCCCAAATGGCTTGGGTTATTTAGACAACCCCGGACCGGATCCACTCTTCCAGTTGGTGAGTGTTCATTTTTGCCCATCAACAAATGGTGCTAGAAGAAGGGACTGAAATTAATCAATGGAATGAGGCGGTCGTAAGACTCCTCCACCACCTAATCGCTCACCTATAGTGACAAGAAGTCATTCAAACGATAACATTCCCCCACAAACAGAAACCACATCAACCAATGGTCCACAGATCACAGTTGAGCCAGTAACACCAAATCCTACAAGTGGTGACATACAAGAGATTGTCCGCCAATCTCTCATAAGAACACATAGTGCCTTAGCCTACTTGAGGCAACCAAATCGACCTTTAGACCAACCTTTATATTTCTCTGATATTAGAGACAAAATCGGAGGCACTAACCTCACTGTAAACCCTACTGATCCAACCCACACTCCTGTTGCAGGAGGATCTGGAATACCTCCCTCACCACCTCCATCATACCCTTCTTCTTCAGGAGAAGACTCCTCTGACGAAGGCAGTTCCCCTTCATAGCCTTCCACACCCACTACACCAATGGCCAACCATAACAACCCTGCTAGACCTTGGATTGACCAGGATGCAGTAGCCATACCTAGGGCACAACACCCCTTACCCAAACATCCAGAGAAGTGGCTTCCCAAGTTCAACCCTGACTCTAAACAGATCGCTGAAGATCACATTAAAAAGTTTATGTTAGCCATAAGACTCTGCAATGTCAAGCACGAAGACATAGTCTGTAGGTTGTTCCCTTACACTTTTGAGGGCAATGCATCTACATGGTACTTTTCCCAGCAACCCTATACCATCGTGTCTTGGGAAAAGTTTGAATCCTACTTTTTGGAAAAGTTCAGAGATGATAAAACTTCAGAAGTTCTAGTTATGGAGCTTTCTAGTTTAAGAATGAACCCAAAAGAGAAAATTAAAGACTTTAATAAGGGATTCTTAACACTTAAGAACTGAATCCCCACGGATTCCATGCCTACCGAGAATCTTGTTATAACATACTATACTAAAGCTTTGCATCAAAGTATAGCTATTTGGGTTAAACGATCTAAGAAATCCATGTTGTTAGAAGCCTTCGAGGAGGCTAGCCAGATTGAAAAAGACATACTTAGTTTAAAAGACACTACTAGCAACGAAACAGAAACTATCTCTTCTTCCAAAAATAAGATCGAGATCCTCCCTAGACCTACTCAAAGTAAAACGCAACCTGAAAGATCTGACTTAGAAAACTTAACTAAAGTCGTTCAAAAACTGTCAAATCAAGTCATAGATCTGAAAAGGACGGCTGCAAGATACCAGATATATAAAATATGCAGAACAAAAATAAAATGCTAGAAATGGCAGAATAATAGTAAAATATCCAGCATAATCTTCACAATACACAGAAATGATATAACAATAGCAAAGGAAATGGAACTTTGATTCAGAAAGCAATGTTCATAGGCCTTTTCGAGGGGGAAACCTCCAACCAAGCAGTGATCTATTACAATAATCTCCAAGCTAGGTTTTTCATACCCTCGACCCTTATTTATATTAAATATGTCTATTAAGAGAAGCATCTAGAGGAAGATCCTTCTAGAAGTGGAAGCTTCTATTAGGTCTTCTTACATCCGCCTTATTCTATTTTATTGAAAGGCCTTATTAATATT
>ML778110.1:1028896-1053422 GCA_009831015.1 Picea engelmannii | reverse complement strand
ACCTATGTGCGGGTTAGGACCTTAACATGTCCGCCCCCTTAAAAACAACCTTGTCCTCAAGGCTTGAGATGTGGAAACTGTTGTAGAATGGTAGCTGGTTCCCAAGTGGCATCTGTTGGAGTCATATCTTTCCACTGTACTAGCACTTCCTTGATGGTTCTCTAATACAGGTGACACTCATGCTGGTCCAAAACTTCTTCTGGTTGTAGCCAAATGGATCCTTCTTCAGCTAACTCCGGAAGGTTGGTTTGAATTTGGCACCTGGTTTCAATCACCTTCTTCAAGCATGAAACATGAAAAACAGGATGTAGCTTCGACTGACTGGGCAGAGATAACTGATATGTGACTTGTCCCACACACTTGAGAACTGTGTAAGGGACATAAAATTTGGGTGCTAGCTTCTGACACTGCTCGACCTTGAGCGAAGTCTGCTTATATGGTTGCAGTCGCAAAAACACCTAATCCCCTTCTACAAATTGACGTTCAGAGTGACCTTGATCTGCTTGCTACTTCATTCTGTTTTGGGCCTTAACCAAGTTCTATTTAAGGGTATGAAGAATATCCTCTCAAACTGTAAGTGTTTGGTCAACCACCTAGACCTTCGAGGTACCCAATAAGTATGAGAGAACTGAAGGTGGCTTCTGTCCATATACTGCTTCAAAAGGAGTCATGCGAGTGGCTGTATGGTATGTAGTGTTGTACCACCATTCGGTGAGGGGTAACCATTGAGCCCACTGGTGTTGCTTTTCAGAGGCAAAGCACCTCAGATATGTTTCGAAACACTTGTTGACAACTTTTGTTTGACCATCTGTCCGGGGATGATAAGCTGAGCTGAGATGCAATTGTGTGCCTTGTAGCTTAAACAGTTCTTGCCAAAAATTACTTGTGAAAGTTCGGTATCGATCAAAAACAATAGATTTTGGCATGCCATGAAGCTTGAAGACCTGATCCATGAAAATTTGAGCCACCGTGGATGCAGTCAATGGGTGGTGAAGAGTGCAAAAATGAGCATACTTGGAAAGGCGATCCACCACCACCATTATGACTGATTTATTCCCCGATTTGGGTAAGCCTGTGATAAAGTCCATAGGGATATCCTTCCAAATAGCAGGGGGAATCGAAAATGGTTGGAGGGTGCCTGGACATTTGACTATTTCTCCCTTGTTGCATTGACACACATCACATTCAGCCACAAACTTACGGATGTCCTGCTTCATACCATCCCAGAAAAAAGAATGTTTGATTCGGTCATATGTTTTGGTGAACCCTGAGTGCCCCATTGTGGGTGCAGCATGAAGATCAGAAAGTACCGTGGATTTGATCTTGGATTGTTTACTTAAATACAGGCGGCCTTTGTATCAAAGCTCATCTTGGAGCCAGGAGTACCCTGGGGGAGCCCGAGCCTTGTTCTGTAGTTGCTGGATCAGATGCGAACTTTTGGGGTCTTGAAGCCATTCCTGGCACACAACTTGGAGCCAATCAGGTACAATGAAGGAAAGAGAAAAAAGGGATCGTTCGTCTTCATATTTCCAGGACAGTTCATCCGCCACGACATTGTCTTTGCCCTTATTGTAAATGATCTCATAATCATATCCAAAGAGATTAGTGACCCATTTTTGTTGCTCTTGGGATGAAATGCGTTGTTCCTGAAAGTACTTGAGGATTTGATGGTTGGTCTTAATTTGGAATCGTTTCCCCAAGAGATAAGGACGCCATAATTTAACGACATACAGAATCGCCAACATTTCTTTTTCATAAATGGGTTTGCCTAGATTCCTTTCAGACAGTTGCTTTCTAGTGAAGGCCAAAGGGCGACCCTCTTGCATAAGGACAGCGCCGATTCCTTTCCCTGAGGCGTCACATTCCAACACAAAGGTCTTGGTGAAGTCGGGAAGGGCCAGAACCAGAGTGGTGCACATGGTCATTTTCAAGGTTTGAAAAGCTTGAGCAGCTGCTAGAGTCCAAGTGAAAGAGTTCTTTTTGAGGAGATCCGTGAGAGGTGCTGCAATCTTTCTGTATTTCTTAACGAACTTGTGATAATACCCTGTGAGGCCCAAAAATCCACGCAATCTTTTGAGAGTCTTTGGGTGTAGCCAATATTGCATAGCTTCAATCTTTTTTGGGTCCACCCTCACGCCATCCTTTCCCATCGGATGACCCAAGTATTCTACTTCTGAGGCACCAAAAGCACATTTGGACTGTTTCAGAAAAAGTTGGTGCTGAGAGAGTAGGTGAAGAACTTGATCCACATGAGTAAGATGGTATTTCCAGGTTTTTCTATAGATGAGGATATAATCAAAGAAAACTAAGACAAAATGATGGAGAAAAGGGTGGAAGACATGGTTCATGAGGCTCTGGAAGGTGGAGGGGGAATTACATAACCCAAAGGGCATGACAAAAAACTCATAGTGGACCTCATGAGTGTGAAAGGAGGTCTTGGGAATGTCAGCCTCTTTCATATGTATCTGGTGATAGCCCGAGTGAAGATCAAGTTTGGTAAAGAATTGGGTGCCACTCAATTCATCCAGGAGGTCATCAATGACAGGAATGGGAAATTTTTCTTTGATGGTCAGTTTGTTGAGAGCACGGAAATCAGGACACATTCTCCAAGAACCTTATTTCTTCAGTACCATGACAATCGGAGATGAGTAAGGGCTCGTACTAGGACGGATGATGCCGGCAGTAAGGAGTTCCTGGACCATTTTTTCAATTTCATTTTTTTGTGCAAAGGGGTGGAGATATGGATGGATATTGGGGGGAAGGCTTCCTGGGACAAGGGGAATGGAATGATCATGAACACCACGGGAAGGAGGGAGTCCTTGGGGAGTTGAAAATACCATTTGATCTTTAGAAAGAAGGGCTTGGAGGTCTTGGGGTACTGGGGGCGTCTCTGTGGCTTGTATGGCGTGGAGTTGAGCAATGACACTAGAATGACCTTTTTTGAGTAGTTTTTCCATGTGATGAGAATTGATGATCTCAGGTGAACCAGCAACGATGCCTTGGAATTTATATTTGTGGCCTCCTTGGTCGAATTGCATGGTTAAGTTATGAAAATCCATGAGAATGGGACCCAAATTTCTTAGCCAGTCTGCACCCAACACAATATTGCAACCACCCATCTCAATAGCAAACATATGGGATTTTAGGTGGTAGTCACCGATTTGGAGACACACATTTTCACAGCGCCCGCCACATTTCATAGAACCACCATTTGCAATCATGATTTGGAAATTGTTGACATCATGGATGTAGCAATGGGTTTCTTGGGCAATGCGACGATGAATAAAATTGTGGGTGTTTCCACTATCAACCAGAATGATGACCTTTCGGTGCTTGATGTAACCAATTAACTTGAGGGTTTGGGGGGCCGAGAAGCTGGTGAGAGCATTGAGGGAAATGATCGGTTTCACTTCGGGAGGGTCGGAGGGAGGGTTTATGTCAGTGATTTCTAGTGACTTGGGCACAAAGGGAGTGTCATCATCCTCTTCCAGAACATCCTCAGAGATGGCCATAAAAATCTTTTGTTCCTTACATTTGTGGCCTAGGAAATATTTTTCATCACAATTATAATAGAGGCCTTTGAGTTGTCGTTCAGCCATTTCAACCCTGGTCAATTTTTGGATCTTTAATGGGACGGAGGGAGTAGTGGGGTTTACTGGTTTAGGGCGAGGAATAAATGAAGGCTTATGGTTTTGAGAGGAAACAATTTGTTGTGCTTCTTTATCTTTTTTAGTAGCCTCCACCCAAGTCACAGGTCGAGCCATGAGGACATGGGCCCAAATATCCTCCTTGAGGCCACTGATAAAACAATCTCGAAAGAAAGCATCAGTCATGCCTTCTGTTCGGAAAGCCAGTCACTCAAATGTAGCGATGAAGTCTTCGACTATGCCCGATTGCTTCAATTTTTTCAAATGGCCCAAATGGTTGGTGTCAGTGTCAAAGCATTCATAAAGCTCCGCCATAAATTGGGTCCAAGCAATATACCCTTGACGGGAAGTTTTTCTCCATTGCCACCATTGCCAGTGTTCTTGATCTAGATGGAGAACACCATGCCGAAGTTTGGCCAAGTCATCTGTAATGTTGTAGAGAGAGAAATAATGTTCCATTTGGGTGACCCAACCAGTGGGATCCAAGCCATCAAATTTGGTTACATCCACCTGTGGAAGGCGTATGTCCCATTGAAAGTGATGGGGTTGAAAGGAATGGGAAGAAGTTTCACCTTCAGTCTTTTTATGTGCATTAGGAAAAGAGTCATCGGTAGGGATCTTTAGTTTGGTGTAGAGTGATGCAAAGACAGATTCAAGTTGGGTGGTCAGTTTGTGTTTGACTTCCGCCATTGCGGACTACACGGCTACATTTATGGAGGCATTCATGGATGCATCACGGGAGGCAATAGTAGCACTGAGTTGTTGCACTTCTTGTTGGGTCTCGAGGAAACCAGTTTGCAAGGTGTTGCAGTGAGACTCTAGTTCTTGGCTATGGGTATGGGCCATGAGGATGGGTGAACTGAAAAGGGAGTGGGCGGGGTCTAAAATATTTGCAGAAAAATGATATGGAGGAATGTGATAAGGGAGAAGAGATGAATCTAATGGAATAGGTCTCAAATAATGGTGAAAAAAATTCCAGACTTTTTTTTTTTTTTTTACAGTTGCGGGGTTATACTTTGGTCTGAAGAATGTTGCAGTGATGAAATCTCCAAATTTTGAGCCAGAGAGAAATGTGTATTTACTTAGCAATCCAAACACAGATGCGCGGCAATAGATCTCGCCGGTTTAATTTGTTTATGTTCCCCAAGGGTTAGGTATTCAAGGGTTCTACAGATAAGGGTTTGCCCTGTGCTATAGCTCTCTGATATATGTGTGGGGTCCAATAGTAGTACTCGGCCCAATATCTCAGGGCACTAACTAAGGAGGATAGACCATAACCTTAGTCGTAGTACCCGACTACCTAGGTAATAGAGAGTATCTTCCTGAGTGCTATTCTCGGTGACACTATAGCAGTTCGGTGGCCGATAGGTTTATCTAAAGAGGGCTTCAAGAAATCTAGGCCGATCCGTACACAGGTGTTGTCTGATGCGTTACCACTCCAATGGGTACCAACAGGGGTTACAAGGGTGGTCAACAGATGTGCGCTTAAGAACCACTTGTATTTCCTACGTGTATGAATCCCTCAACCGCGGGTTTATGCGCGTAACGAAAGATCTCTGTGGCTTAAAGACATCGGAATATATCTCTACCCTGAAAAAAAATACCCACAATTTCTGCCAAGGAAAGTACTCTAATACCACTTGCAAAATACTAGATATATAAAATATGCAGAACAGAAATAAATGCTAGAAATGGCAGAATAACAGTAAAATATCCAGCATAATCTTCACAATACACAAAAATGATATAACAATAGCAAATGAAATGGCACTTTGATTCAGAAAGCAATGTTCACAGGCCTCTTCGAGGGGGCAACCTCCAATCGAGCAACGCTCTGTTACAATAATCTCCAAGCTAGGGTTTTTATACCCTCGACCCTTATTTATACTAAATATGTATATTAAGAGAAGCATCTAGAGGAAGATCCTTTTAGAAGAGGAAGCTTCTATTAGGTCTTCTTACATCCGCCTTATTCTATTTTATTGAAAGGCCTTATTAATATTGACCTTTATTACATCCGAATACATTGATCTACCTATGTGTGGGTTAGGACCTTAACAACAACCGAAGAAGCTACTTCGAGCAAAGGGCCTTACAAACCCCCATTCAGGAAGCCTTTTCCCAACAACAGACCTAATCCTAATACTGAGGGCCTTAATCTAGAAAGTCTGCAATACACCCTTCAAACAATTCTAGAAACCTAGAATAACTTAATGCCTCCTGAGATTTCTGAGGAGGTAGTTGAGCAAGAGACAGTTCAAGAAGAAGAACCTTCTCCGAACATTTTTGGACACTTCTCGAATAGCATTTTCTAGGCTAAATTCAAGACAGTTCATCCCTATAATACTAGGAGTAAGACAACAAACAACCCTTCTACCGAAAACACTACGACTTTGCCCCCAAAGCAATCTAAACCAGCTGAGACTAAACAAAATCATGTAAACCCCAACTTAGATTATGATTTAGTTTAAGATATTAAAAAGTTAAGGGCTAACATTTATGTTTATGAGTTATTAAAATTTCCATTTCTGCTACAAAAAATGTTACAGAACATCTTAGAAAATAGAAAAAATGGTAATTCAAATGGTAACAAGGTTGTTCAAAACAAAGTTTCTCAGAAGACTTCCACTAAAAATAACCCTGATCCTCAAGATAAAGGAAGCTTTCCTGTAAATAATGTGAATAATGTAAATAATGTAGATAAAATAGCTTTAGAAACTACAAGTAAGAAGCCACAAGCTACTACTCTTAGTACTCGCAAAATTGTACTCCATTTTTGTTAACTTTCAAAATCTTTAATAGAAACGTGCACAATTGTATGGTAGATTCAGGAGCGACATCCAATATAATGCCATGGTCTGTATGTCAGAAGATTAATGCTGAGGTTGAACCATGCACATTAAAAATAATCCAACTTGATCGAACTAATGTTAAAGTTATAGGTGAATTAAGAAATGTTCTTATAAGATTATCATCTAACCCCAAGGTTCATCAAGTAATTGATATTATCGTTGTGGATATTCCAGAAGTGTACGGTATGTTTTTAAGCAGGGATTGGTCGGAGTAGTTACATGGCTATTTCACGATAGATTTGTCTCACCTATGGCTTCTAGAAAACGGAAAGCCCAACAAGATCAAGGTAAACCATGAACGCTACCTTAAGTTCACAGTCACAGATTTGAATGATCCCAATGAACCATTTACACCTTCTGCTGATTCACCCGAAATACAAGGGATGGATACCTTTTTCAACAATTTCATGGCCGAGAATTCAACTATCACCGATCCGGAATAGCAGTCTGAGATAGTAGCACATGTGCAACCAACAGCTTCTATACAACGGTCTCATACACCTGATAAAAATCAAATTTGGTCTCTTTATTTTGAGGGGTCAAAGTCCAAAGAAGGAGCTGGCGCAGGCTGCGTTATTATTGATCCAGAAGGTCACAAAACATTGATTTCATGTAGTCTAGAATTTGAATGTACTAATAACACTGCAGAATATGAGGCTTTGTTGCAACGTCTCAGAAAATCTTTAGATATGAACATTCAAAACTTGGTTGTCTTTGGCGATTCCGAAATTGTGGTTAGATAGGTAAGAGATTCTATCCACTGCTTGTCTCCGCATATTAAAAGCTACCAATCCAAGTTATGGAATTTAATGAATAAATTTTCTTCTTTCGATATAAATTCTATTCCTAAATTGAATAATTCTGAAGCAGATCTCTTAGCCAATGTAGCTTCTAAACTCTTTCCTCCAGAAGGCTTGTCCCCAGATGCATTCTCCATCGAGTTGTTGTTCAGGCCATCCGTTCCCAACAACATCACCAATTGGAGGGTTTTCGATGATGATCAGCATATTATAATCTTCCTGCATATGGAAGAAACTTTTCAAGTCGCGGTAATTGACGAATGCACTCACAACGACAATTTGCGTGATTTCACGGTAATACCTGATCTGAGAACTCATGAATCTTCATCGGACATGGTAAATTCGATCCCTAAATCTATAGTTAGATTAGAGAAGTTTTATGATCTCCAAGATAAATTCAAAAATTCGAAAAGCTGTAAAACCAATAGTTCCTCATTATTATTTGAAAAAGTGAACTTAGGAACTAATGACAATCTGCAGTGCATTAATCTATGGGTAGGATGTTCTGAACAATAAAAAGATGCATTTATTAAATTGTTCAAATAATTTAAAGATGTATTTGCGTGGATGTATTATGACCTTAAAACTTTCGACCCTAACATCATACAACACGCCATTCCTATGAAACCCCAAACCTTACCCTTTCAACAGAAATTAAGAAAAATGCACCCTAAGCTTGAACCGACCGTGAAAAAAGAATTGAATAAACTCCTTAATGCTAAGATAATCTTCCCTGTTAGGCACACTCAATGGGTTTCTAACCTTGTCCCTGTCCGGAAGAAAAGTGGGGAAATCCGACTATGCATCGATTTTCGAAACCTTAATAGAGCGTCTGATAAAGACAACTATCCTATCCCACCCATGGAACAGATCCTTCAACAGGTATCTGGTTCTGAGAGGCTATCCTTACTGGATGGTTTCTCGGGGTACAACCAAGTCCTGATGTCTCCTCCAGACCAACTTAAAACTACCTTCCGCACTCCATGGGGCACCTATGCTTCTCGAAAAATGCCCTTTGGATTGATTATTGCCAGTGCCACTTTCTAGAGAGTGATGGACATCGTTTTTCGAGTCCTAATCAATCAGTCCATCATAGTTTACTTAGATGACGTTACTATATTCTCTAAGAACAAAACCGATCATCTAGCTCATTTACGAGCCGTTCTACATCGATGTCATAAATACGACATTTCCTTGAATCCTAAAAAATCCATCTTTGTTGTAGAACAAGGTAAACTCTTAGGATTTATTGTGTCGAGCAAAGGGATGATTATCGACCCCGAAAGGACTCAAGCCATCGTGAAACTTCCCCCTCCTACATCCAAAAAGTCTATGCAGTCTTTCTTAGGCTAGATTAACTTCGTGAGGAGATTCGTCCCTAGTTTCTCCAAAATGGTCAGACCTTTACAAAACCTAATTAAGAAAGATGCCCAATATCATTGGGGACCCCTAGAAAATCAAGCTTTTAATGCAATAAAAAATTCTATAATAGATTCTCCTTCTCTCATGAGCCCCGAACTTTCCAAAGACTTCACGCTCTACACTTTTGCTTTCGACCGTTCCTATGTAGCCGTCCTAAATCAAAAGAACGCTGAAAACAATGAAGTACCCATTTCCTTTATGAGCTCTTCTTTCAAAGGCACTGAACTTAATTACCCAATGGTATATCAACAATCCTACACTGTTTTCAAAGCAGTCAAACACTTCCGGTATTATCTTTTGAAATCTAGGACGAAATTTATTGTCCCTTATCCAGCCGTCACGAATCTGTTAGTGTAGAAAGAGCTAGGAGAAAAGAGGGCTAACTGAGTTACGTCCTTGTAGGAATAGGACATAGAAATTACCCTAGCTTAGATAGTGAGAGGCCAAGGGTTATGCAAGTTAGTTGTTGATTCAGCAGCAGGACAACAAGAAGAAAACGATATGTCAAACCTAGGACAGCACGATCAAAATGCAATCTACTGCACGCAAAACTCTGTCAGTCCGTGGTATGACGATATAAGATTCTGTCTTGAACATGGGTCAGCCCCCCGTCACCTGGATCCCACTAAAAGAAGAGTGTTAAGATTAAAGTCTGCCTCCTTTCATTTGGTTAATGGTATTCTGTTTCGTCAAAATTTTGATGGCGTACTGATGCGTTGTCTTGAGAAGGACGAAGCAAAAACATTCTTACTAGAATTACATGCAGGAGGAGATGGTGGTCATTTTGGTGGTGACACCACTGCCCATAAATTTTTGAGAGCCAGTTATTACTGGCCCACACTTTTTAGAGATGCCCATGAATTGTGTCGTAAGTGTATTATTTGTCAAAAAGCATCGGGGCGGTTACAGAAATCAACCTTTCCTTTGCAGCCCGTTTCAGTAGACTCTCCCTTTCAGCAGTGGGGCCTTGATATCATAGGTCCAATCAACCTGCCATCCTCACAGCAGCATAAGTTTATCATTACAACCACATATTACTTCACCAGGTGGTCTGAAGCTGCCGCGTTAAGAACTGTGAACACCAGTCAGGTAATTGCCTTTCTAATTTCTAATATTATCACTCGTTTTGGTATCCCTGACTGTTTAGTATTCGATAACGCTTCCTACTTTTCGTCTCTTGATATAAGCGAATTCGCTTTAGAAAAAGGAATTAAAATGAAGTATTCTGCTAGCTATTACCCCTAGGGCAACAGATTGGCAGAATCAACAAACAAGAACTTGATTAAAATCATCAAAAGGACGGTGGCTGAAAATCACAAAAAATGGCACAATGCACTGTTAAACACACTTTGGGATGATAGGGTAACACCAAAAGCCGCTATAGGTAACTCCCCTTTCTTTATTGTTTATGGAAGAGAAGCAATTCTACCACCACACATTCTTCTTCCTTCACTACAACTATCACAGAAAATTCAAAAAGAAGATTGTCCCCCTTTGGAAAACCGAATTAATTCTTTGATGAAGCTAGCAGAGGTAAGAGCCCAAGCTAAACGTAAGTTAGATCAGCATCAACAGATAGTCAAAAGCTGGTTTGATTCTAACTCTGCCTTCGATAGGAATTTCAAAGTAGGTGATCTTGTCTTGAAATGGGACAAACCACATGAGGGAAAGGGAGAGCACACAAAATTTCAAAACTTATGGCTCGGACCATTTTTAATTGCTGAGAAGTTGGGTCCCAGCTCTTTCCGAATGCAGAATCTAGAGGGGCAGCCTGACACCTATTCGGTGAATGGCCAAGCCCTGAAAAGATACTTTGCTTGATGACAACCCTTGTATATTATGTACATATTTTGCTCTTGTTTTCTTTTCTTTTGTTGTTTTGGTTTTGATTTCTCCTTTGCGCTTATCAGTTTTTGTGTTTTTGGAAATACACATACCTGCGTGCTGAACTATTCAGACAAAGAAAATAGAAAATTCCTTCACTGAAATGATCGCTAAGAAAATTGTATAAACATCAATTGTATACTTCTAAAATTTACATCTGTGTTGGCAAAAAGTGTGTTGTTTGAAAGAAGTTAACTGATTTCGATTTCTGAGTGAAGCCTATCATGATCATCTATTATCTTTTTACGTTGTCCCTATTCCTTAAGGGAATGACTCAGAAGATGTTTCCCTACCTTAGAAATTTGGTTCTGTAAATGAAACATCTTTGAATCTTAATAAAGGACATTTCTTAAAAAAAAATTCTGCTGAGGTCTGAAAAAATATGTTAAAATATCATAATTTTCAGCGTCACCCCACTCGACTATATATCTTTAAAAAACAAAATAAATCAATAAAAGAGCTATGGTAAGTTCTTGTAAACCCGCCGAGATGCTGAACAGGTCTGTTGGCAGCAGGTAAATGCATGCATGGCACCAAGACAACTTTGTTGGGGTACTGAGCAGGCCTGCTGGCAGTGAAGCAATGTCGAGTATATGAAAATTGGCAAAAATGAGATAACTTGACCTTAAAAAGTCCTCTATTCTGATCCAAAACTTCTTGGCAGGATACAGATATCAGATTCGGTTAAATGGCAACCCTGTCGAGGCTATGGATGCCTGCTGGTAGCAGTGGCTATGTCAACAGTATTGGGGATTTTATATTTAATATCATGGCTCGCTTGTCTTAAGACTGTTATCGGTTTTCATCCTTTAAACACTGCTGGAATATGTGGTTAATGAAGATGTTTACACGATTTTTCTGGTTGTTATTTTTGAGTTAGAATTTTTTTCGTTATCCTAATCTGAATTTGTTCTTTTGGTAGAGATAACTGCTTCTACTAGTGTGTCGCCATTGTTGGTAGCCAATTCACATTTTTCTACTGTCCTTATAAGCTGCCTACACCAGTGTTTTGCAAACCTTGATTTTTGTCACAATTTTTGAATAAAACGACACTATTATTTTTTGTGTTTTCACGACTGCAAGCGTGAAAACTTTGATTTCAAAGTCATATTAAAAATGTCACTGGATTGTTATTATCTCTCTTGTTTATATGCTCATTGTGTTTCCAATTTATTTATCGTTATACAATTGACAAGACTCCGAGATCCTTATTCATTTGGCATTCTTATTTGTTAATATGACTTTGTTTTACAAGATTGTGGTGATATTCTTTTTGTGATGCATTGGTGGTTTGATTTATATAGTTTTTAATCGATTCCCTTGATCATTGGTTTCATGAAATTACATTGGTGCTATGGTTAGACCCTTGGTATAAATATTTTCACACAACACATATTTTCATATGATCAAACTGTTGGTGTGATTTCGAATTATTGCTTTGGCTTTAAAACTATGCTAATATTATTTCTTGCGCAAATGCTTGGTAAATTTACCATAGATTGCATTGGTTGATTGAATGGCATATTTTTAAACCTACAAAATAGTGGGTTGAATAGTGATTTGCGCCGGTGGTTGTACTATGGGTTATGACTATTGTGCATGGGCTGAACTAGCTCCACCACCTTCGCACGTTCTGTCATAAATGTTTTCCCCCTACCCCGATTCACCTTTGCTAGTTTTCGGGTAAGCCTGTGAGTGTTCTACCCCTGCGTATGCTGTGTTCAAACCCTAGCCTATGCACCCTGCTCACTATGTCCTCTTTTCTATGGCACCGGTGGTGCGCATAGAGCCAACTGGTAACCAAGCTTTGTTACTATTCAATGATGCCCATAAGGATATAGAAAATAGTGGTTGGCTAGTGTTTATACAGAGGTTCGAGGGTTTCAACCTTATTGTTGCCCAACAATTCTCCCTCACCTTTGATGGGTGTAAGGATAAAGTAGGTGACATACAGGTTGAACTCAATGAAGAATTCATAAGATCTGCTACAGGACTAGTAGCCACAGGCCAGCGATGGTTTAAAAACTCCAAAGTTGATGAGGTGTCATGGCCATTGCTATTCGTATCAAGGAAGGTTGTCTCCTGTGATAAAGGTATTCCTATTTCCACCCTCAAACCTCGATGGCACGATCTTTTGGTGATTGTGAAACATTTTGTGACCTGTGAAGGTCGGTATGTCTTAGTATTTTTGTATCACCTTCGACTGTTAATGAATTTCATGGGCTATCCTTTGAACATGCCATTTTACTTCTTGCATAGTCTTTACAAGATGGATAAGAGGTTTAAACGCGAGAAGGCTGATAGCAGCTTGTTTCACCATGGCTTGATTAGACTCATCATCATCCACCATTTAAACCTTAGTGGCAATAATTGGCAAGCTTTTCTTTCCAGAAATGGCTTTGTTGATACAGGGTCTGTCCAAATCGATAAATCCGTGGTTAGTGAGACTATGGTCAGGCCACCCGTTCCATTTCATGTTCTTCTCCTGCCAGCCAAGCCCTTGGTTTGCCTTGACATCGACCTTCTCGACATCATAACAGACAAGACTGAGGCTGTCAAGAAGCCTATGAGTAAGAAATTCAAGGGTAACCCTACTATTGACAACAAGGGTAAGAAAAATTCTCGATTGATATCGAGAATTGATCGGAATAAACCTAAGACAAACGCCGACCAAAATCCCATAGTTTTGAGCAAGGACTTGAACTTCGATATCGAGCATTTCCTAGAAGAAGAGTACCCCTATTCCCATGGCCTATGCTCCAAGCAACCCTATGACTATGTCTCTAATTTACCCCCTTGTCTCAAAAACAATCCTAACTACCCAGGAATCAAGCTACATAATCAAACCCCTGTTGGTTTAACCAAACCCTCGCCTGTGTTATCGAATCCCGGGAAAACATCATCTATCCAATGCAATGTGTCGCTAGAGCATTATTATAATGATGTCCCCTTATTGCAATCGTAGATCAAATCGTTGGAGGACCAAGTTATAGTGCTGAAAAGAGAAAGAAATAGGTTTCAATCCACTGAAAAGAAGAAGAAAACCACTGGTTCGATTGTCTTCCGGAATGTCGAATCGGCAACAGCCTTCGTCAATTCGAAATTATCATAATCAAAGCTGTTTCTTATTGTCCAGGTATGAATTTCAATATGATTTTTGATTTGTAAGTTTGTTTGAATTATTGTGACAGATTCGGTTTTGCTTCCAAATTAGCTCTGTTCGTTTTAAACACATTTCAAATGATTCTGTTATAAAAAACGATTTGGTGTGAATCCTGTAGATTCATTTTGCTATAATTAAACGTAGCTATGATTTGGTTATGTGATTCTATCATGCCTAGCTTAGTATAGGCAATTGATTGGTTTTAGATTCGGTTTGGTTTGTGTTTTGAATCAATTCTATTCCTCTAATTTAGGATAGTCGATTTGGTTTGATTTCCATTAGTTTTGTTTGTTCCTAATAGACTCAAAACAACCCTGTTGACTTTGATTTACCAGTAACGACTCTATTCTGTATTGAATCAAGATTTTCGTTTGGATTTTGATTACTTTCAACCTGTGAAAAAGATCTATTTGCTAAAATCATGGAGTTGTGTTGATTGATACGATTTGACATAATGATTATGTCGTCTCCAAACTGTGTCGATTCATTCTTTTTTTAATTCGATTTGATGATTGATGTGTGTCTTGAGTTAAAGCGATTGCTTGTATGAGTTGGATTGGTATCGAAAATAGATTTGATGCTGCTTTGTTGGTTTTGATTTTCAAAAATGATTTTGTTAATCTCAGATCGACATATTTTGTCTCTGTTGATTTCATATGAAAAACTCGGCTAATAGTTCATTTTGAAATTGATTCAAGTGATGATTTCGTTGACTGTCAATCGATTCTGTCTGCTCCAAGTTGGCAATAACAAACGTTTGACAAATCCAACATATCCTGTTATCAACTGATTAATTCAATTATGATTTCATTTGTTTCAATTTACATACAAGTTTTGATTTGATTTGCAAATAGCATGATCATATGTATATGTTTAATATAGTTCTATTAATTTGACAAGACGATCCTGTTGATTTATTTTGGATTCGACAATAATTTTGCCAATGGCTGAAGCAACATAAACTATTTGTGTCGATTGGAATTGGTTAAAGAAAATTATTTCATTACTATTGAATTATCTAAAGCGGTTCTGTTTACCCTGAATGGGTGATAACAAATTGAACAGAGTGCATGCATCTCTATTATCATTCGGTTGACCATGATTTAGTCTGTTTCAATTTGCATACAAGTTTCGATTTGAATGATTCTTTTGGTTTCTAATTAGCAATGAAATATTATTCAATAGTTTGAATATATTCTTTAAGATTTCAATTAGTTTTGAAACGATTATGTGTTCAATTTAGACCAGCTACAGAATCGCAAGATTCTGTAGCTAGTCTTAATAATTAGATTTTTGTCAATTATATCAATAAAATATCATTTAAACTTGTCTATTTTTGTCTTCTTTCAGGTGCATACGAATTACAATGATCAAATGGGCATGTCATGGAATTTTAGGAGATACTTTGGATATGGTTTTGTTTTAGGTTGTTAGCTTGAGTCTGAAATAGAGATTTGGGATATTATCCTCAGATTTTTGTAAACTATTTTGATAATTCCCATAGGGATGTTTTACCCTGTGGGAGGTCTTTAAATACTTGTCATTTTTTGTAATAATGGAATCATCATCACTGTGGAGGAACCAAACTATGGATTTATGATTCAGACTAAGACGAAAGTTGATGTCTTGTAACATCTTTCACTTTCAATATATCAAAATTTTGTTTCAGGTTTTGGATATCAGTTTGCGATTAATTATCGACTACTTTAGCTATCATAATTTATTGCATGTTGATATGACTTGATTTATATGTTGTCCATATCTGATATCTCTTATTTAAAAATACAGCAATCACTTTAATTCCATTTGATGAATATAGGTTTATCTTTTTCATTAGTTGAATTATTTTGCTCAAATTGTTGCATACAGATTTGTCTAATTGTGATGGTTTGTAAATCATAAATTGTTGTTATTTTTATGTCTTGTTTGTCCTGTTATTTATATAAGAAGAGCACAATCGCTTCTTGTTTACAATAAACTCGTGGATAATCTGGTGCAGGTTTCCTCCCTCCAAGCAGCTGAACAACTATTGCAAACAGGACAAACCTGAAGCATTACTTCAGGTCAGTTTGTTATTTATTATTTAATAGTTAGTTTATTAGTGTCATATAAGTAGTTTAGTTAGATATATATATAGTTTAGATTCATAGTTAGATTTATTATTTTAGTTGATTAGTTTAGATAGTTTTATTCTATTTCTTTTTCATAAAATTATAAAAATCAAAAAACAATAGTTTCGTTGTCTTAGGATAAATTACAATGGAGTTTTGCAGGTTTTAATTTAAATCTGTAATTTGTAAATATTGTACATTTGTAATTGAATTTGATTCTGTTGGTGATTGAACATTTGATTTTATAGAATTATAGTTGTATAGTTTAGGTATTAAATTGTATATAATAGTTTAGATTAGTTTATTAGTTTGTTTTAATTGTTATTTTTGTCATTTAGATTAGTTAATTTAGAGTAGTTTTCTTTTGTTTTCTTAGGACTTAGATCGGCTAACGGAGCCGCTAAACCCATCAGGGTGGTTCATCCCAAACGACTTGGGTTATTTAGACAACCTCGGACCAGATCCACTCTTCCAGATGGCGAGCGTTCATTTTCGCCCGTCAACACCATGATCTTCAATTTAGTGACCATTATGAAAGTTATAAAAATAATTAAAGGCATTTAATTTGTACTGTTATTCATATGAACTAAATTTAAAGCGATGTTCTAAGCATTTGAAACTAATAAAAGCCACTCTATCATTCTACGAATCAACTTGTTAGTAAATTTTGCACTAAACTAGAACTGTTAAGGACTATTAAAGACCATTAATCATGCTGCCAATAACCAATTTAACAATGGTAATGATTACACAGTTTGCACATAGTTAATTTCTGAATTTAAGTTGCACGCAGAGTTGGGAAATCATGAAGGACAATGCCTAGAATGAAGGACGTTGAAATATACTGACAGAAGTAAATCTACACTGACAATATCAATTTAGAAGTGATAGAATCATTTCAACTACAAAATTAAATTTGGTTGGGATCTCAGTCATCTGAATAGAATGAAATCAAAGAAGGGCATCCTAGGCTCGCTCAACCACCGAATTCATTGAGCCTGACTAGTCAAGTGTGGAAGGAGGGGCGACTAACAACCATTTATATACTACAACAAACATTTAACAAATTAGAAGCATAAATATCTAAAGGCAATCCCCAACTTAAAAAAACAAGATGCTTACCACTACGTGCATGCCCAAGGACAAATCGTAAATTGCAAGTTGTAGCAATAGGTTGACTTACCACTTCCATCAGGCCCAATGACAAGTTGTGCATATCCCAATGCGATGATTTTATAGATTCCTCTCAATGACGGAGAACAAGAAAAGTACTATGGAAGAAAGGAACTAGACAAGGAATGTCCATTGAACCACTATTATAATTAAACTCTGTCTAATTTCACTCAAAGGATTCTGTTGCATCGTTGATCCCCGATGCTAACCTCACCAAGCCTGGATAATTAATCATAAAATAATTGGTTTATTACACAGTGCCCCCTCTACAGTATCGCTACTGCGAAGAATATGGATGGGATAATATGGTCCTTTAAACATGTCTACCGCAAATAAAGTTTCAGAATCATGTTGCAAGTGTTCATCTCTAGAACAAGAATGCTTAACACATAAGTATTGCGTGAGTTTGAATTTGATAGGTTCAAGAGCTCTTAAAAGTCTGCCAACCCCATTTCATGAATAAAAATAGAGAAATCACCTTCTCTGGATGATTTACTATTGGTAGTTGTTAGAAAAAGGAGTTTGTAAAATCAATCCTTTACCAGTTGCATAGTGCTTAAATGTACCTTGTTCAGTTTTTCTATTTTGGTTGTGGCTCCTCTCCTAATCTCTGGGGTAGGAAAAATAAGAATCCTTCCCACACTGACAAGTGTAAGTAACCCCCCCCAAAGGTAATCCCATATAATGTTGCCTTATGACAATGAAAACAATAAATACTAAGATGTTTGTGTACATATGTAGATACAAACATGGAACATTTTTTAGGATCTAAGTGTCTCTTCTAGATAAATTTAAAGGAAGTGATCATTGCGGCCATATCCTTGATTAAAATAAAAATTTAGATGAAACATCGAATGAATATTACAATCGATAGCAACATGGTGCTTAGCCTAACTTCAAAAACTCACAATGTTTAGAGTGTCATACTCATAAAAAGGAAATCCTAATTATCAAATATACATTGTAATTAAGAAGATCCAACATCCCATCTAACAGAAACTTTAATCCATGATTACTGAATATCAAATCATATAAACTAACCATTTACATTATACAATGAGGGAATATTGAAACTAATCATTGAAACAATTTTAATTTTAAGCTGGAATAAGATTATCCAAATTACATTTCACAACTGTGGTCCAAAATTCATCATCAACATTCACCATTATAGAAATTCATGTACAGAAAATTTAACTGACCTTTTAATGCAATTTAAACAAGCATGCATTCGCCATGATAGATATTCTTTTACAAAAAACTAACTACCTTTTCATTACAAAATTTACACATGTGTACCGTAGCCAATGGTGAAGAACTAGAAGTGGATATCTCGCACTTGCACTCCGTCTAAGTCCTTCTTGCGCTTCATCCAAGTTCTGCTTTCCAACCGCTGAGACCTCACTGGTACCTCCCAACCAACGCTCGGGGTACTCTTCTTCTTCTTGAGCCCCACGAGTTGCAAAGGGGCCAAGCACACAATACCAGATAATGATATCTCCCACCTCGCCTCACAAGGTCGAGCTACCACTCATTATCTTAGTTGGGTATCCCAACTTTCACAAGAAAATTTTAATCAAGATAAAATCCGACAGCATAAGCTTACGCATACCAGACGTGATCCATACTCCTCCTCTGCCATCCATTTTATTGAATTTTATTAGTGATTAGTTTTCAAAACTCTCATTAGAGTATTTTAATTAAATTTAATAGGATAAACCTCCTCCATACACATGTCACCTGATCCCTTAGTTGCACGAGAAAATCAATTTATTAATTAATTAAATTTACCTATTTCCCTCACCCACCTAAAAGCATTCCTAAAAACACTCCTCAGTGTCCCTTTATTCCCTTACATTTCTTAAATGACTGATGCCTTTCTTAAAACCTAGTTGAGTTCATAATTAGAAGGTTCTAAAGACTAGATTCCCTACTATGTTAAACATTCCCCTTTTCCTTAGGTTTCCCCTTTTCTTCTAAGTTTAGATTTAGCAAGTTTAGATATAAACAACAATTTACCCTTTTAATAATTTAATCCTTCATTAAAATTTTACTTTAATTATTAATGTTTGAATTTTCTTACCCCCTTCTTGTTACATGTCGATTTAATTTTTTTTTTTTGTTCACATGTTCTACTTAGACCTAGGTTTTAAATTCACTAGGCTTGGCGACAGTGTTTAAGTGAGAAATTTGTTATTAAACTTTACTCATACCATCATTCATTTTAAGTCCGACCAGGTCCTAAAGAGGCATAGTTTTCTAGGTACTAGGTTTATTAACTTACCAGAGTTAAAATCGCGATGTGCCCTACATGATGCACTATGTGCTCCAAGGGTTCCACTCACTTGCATTCCTGTTTATTTACATGGCATGCCCTTCAAGACACATTATGTCCTCCAAGGGTGTCACTCACCTTTTGACTGATTTTGGTAGATGTCAAACCCCCTCGAGTCAATACTCTGTCAGGTGACCTTATGGGAGACTAAGGGCCTCTAAGGAATAAGGACCCTGCCTTATTGCATGACCCTTAGAATCACAATCTTCCCTCACAACATCATGGATCTCTCGAACTAGATAATTGTTAACCTATACTTCAAGCCATGATGGGAATTCTAGTAGGCTATGGTAGGGATGTTGCCACACCTCTCTATCAATGTCTCTAGTTGTCATGTGTGACCCCTTTTATCCTAATTTGAGTTTGGTTAGCAAGCTATAGTGATCCTGCATCCATCAATGAAACATGTCAGCGATAACAATCAGCATCATAATATCTAGTCATATGTCACATATGTAATATAAAAAACATTCAAACCATAACATTCCACACCCTAACTCGATCTAGAGTCCAAGGAGATCCATCGATGCCATCGACATCCTCATTGTCTAAAATCCTGAAGACTCAGGAAAAACCAGTCAATAACACCTGCCGATATAAATATAGCAAAGTAACGTATCATCAGATCCACGATATCTCATAATCATAATCAAAACAATCAATCGTATAATGAATTAGATCACTTGCACGTAAGTGTCCTCAAACAATAAGTCCAATCATGTGTGTGCAAGAGAAGGATGTTACAAGAAGTGTTATGATGCTCCAAAAAAATATTTAGGTATGATAATTGATGGCATGGACCAGAAGAAAACACTTCTACCACATTTTTTCCATATACCCAGAAATTTATAGGAAGAGAATTTCATTCAGTTTCACTCAGATGGTTGTATGGTTTTCAATGGAAAAATGTGTCCAAGGGTTTAATTCACAGCTCCAAATATTCATAATAGTGCAAATCTGTCACGAACCCTTTGTTACGACTACAAGCGAAGAAGAAGGTACAATTTTTTTTTTTTTTAAATAGTATGACAATAACGATTACAACTAAACAACACATCTGAGGATGATCATCACACCCACAGAAAGGGAAACATAAGACTATGACTCCACACACTAGCACAAGAGAAACTGGGCGAAACATGCATATAAAAACAAGGAGAAACAACTACCCGCCTGACACAAATAAGACCATTCCTAAAAGCTAAGGGACAACATTCCCCTTCCGACACAATGACCTTGAAGAAAAAATGACTAGAACCTCAAGGCACGTGAACCAAGAACATGAAGGTGTTCAACCCATGCGCCAAAAGGAAACTTACAACACTCAACAACACTCACACAGAAGGCACTAACTCTGGCCAAGTTATCATTCGCCGCTATCTAATAGGGCGCGCCATGATCCCCTCATCAAGAATCATGCCATCCCCAGGTGATAAACGCATCAATAAACTTGGCACAACATAACCTAATGGGACCAAGGACTCAAGAAAATCCAGCGTGCTAGGTGTTGGTTGTGGAGCCTGATTATCTTCCTAATTCAGAGGTATTTTACTTTCAGCCGTGTTTATACCCCAGAAGTATGTACACTCTTCCATGCAGGGGAGTGCAGAGGGGGGGTACCCCCTCTACGGGGTCCAGGGGGGCTATCCCCCTAGTTGGGGGGTTTGGGGGCAAGCGGGCCCCCAGTGTTCAGGGACGAAGCCCCCGAAGGAAAAATTGCCTTGTAAATGTATATTGTAATTTCATTGTAAATATGGACCATTCATTATAAGGTCGCAGATCTAATGGTAGAGATTATGTTAGGGTTTTTTTTTCCCTAGAAGGCAACCCTCTTTTATGAGGGAAATGTATTGCGGCTATGATTGATGGAAAATATTGTATTCTGAGAGAGGAGACTCTGAGAGAAAGAAGAGGAAGTTACAACGGGTTTTGTTGTAGGTTGTATCCCTCAATTTGCTGGATAATAATAAAGGAAGGACCTGGCAATCTCTCTGGTGGGTGTAGCCCACACTGGGTGAACCACGTAAATCCATGTCTCTCGTGTATTGTGTATCTTTTGTGTTTTGTTTCTGCATTTGTTTTATTTTATTGCTCCACGATCTTTTTTTTCTAACAACTGGTATCATAGCAAAAGGTAACTCGTAGGAAAAGAGGGTTCCTGGTTCAAGTGGGAGCAATGTCGGAAGATGGAAAGTTTAGGGTCGAGAAATTTAACGGCCAAAACTACCAGTTATGGAAGATGCAGATGGAAGATTATTTATATCAAAAGGATCTATTCCTACCATTGGGTGGAGTAGCAAAGAAACCGACAGCCATGAAGGACGAAGAATGGGAGATTCTTGACAGAAAGGCTCTAGGAACGATACGACTGAGCCTGGCAGCATTGGTGGCTTTCCATATTTCCAAAGAAAAGACAATGAAGGGTTTGATGGATGCATTGGCCAAATTGTATGAAAAACCCTCCACGTCCAATAAGGTATTTCTAATGAAGAGATTATTTAATATGAAGGTGTCAGAAGGTGGGTCTATTGCAGATCATTTAAATGAATTCAATATGGTTGCTAATCAACTAAGTTCTGTAAAAGTGGACTTTGATGATGAGGTCAGAGCTCTTCTAATCTTGTGCTCATTGCCAGAAAGCTGGAACATCTTGGTCATGGCTATAAGTAACTCTGTCTCTGGTTCAAATACTTTAAAATTTGATGATGTTGTTGGTGTTATCCTTAGTGAGGAAATGCAACGAAAAATCACAGAGGAGACATCAGGTAATGCGTTGAACATGGAGAACAGGGGAAGACAAAATGATAGAGGAAAGGGCTCAGGGAACCGCGAAAATTCTAGGAAGGGTAGATCCAAATCTAGACTTGGAAAGATAGAGTGTTGGAATTGTGGGAAGAAAGGACATATGAAGAAGGACTGCAGAGCTCCAAAGAAACAAAGAGATGGATAGTAGGAGAGAAATCAAGAAGCAAATGTAACAGGTGATGTGTTACAAGATGCTTTGATTCTTTCTGTAGATAATATTTCTGAGTCCTGGGTAGTAGATTCAGGGGATTCATTTCATGCCACACCCCATAGGAAATATTTTCTAGATTATGTTCAAGGTGATTTTGGACAGGTTCATTTGGGTGATGATGCAGCATGCAAAATTGTTGGAATGGGAAAGGTAAAAATAAAGCAACGAAATGGAAACCAATGGTTGTTGAAAGAGGTAAGACATGTTCCAGATTTAAGGAAAAATTTAATTTAAACAGGGTAGTTGGCAAGTGAAGGTTGTATATCCATATTTACAAATAAGACGTGGAAGGTCATCAAAGGATCATTGGTGATAGCAAAAGGAGAGAAGGTAGGTACATTGTATTTATGTACTGGTAATACTGACTCTTCTATATCTTTAGCTTCTACAAGAGTGGATACAGCACTATGGCATCATAGGATGGGACACATGAGTGAGAAGGGTATGCAGATCCTTCACACAAGAAATTTGCTGCCAGATCTTAAACAAACTGATTTGGACTTCTGTGAGCATTGTGTTTATGGAAAACAAAAGAAGGTCAGATTTCTTAGAGTCGGAAAAGAAAAGAAGAATGAAAGGTTAGAGCCTGTGCATACAGATGTAAGGGGACCAACTCAGGTATCATCTCTTGTTGGTTCTAATTATTATGTTACTTTTATTGATGATGCAACTAGAAAAACTTGGGTTTATTGCATTCGATAAAAATCTGATGTTTTTGATACTTTTAAGAAATGGAAAGCTTTAGTTGAGAAGGAGACAGGAAAAAGTTTGAAATGTCTCAGATTAGATAATGGAGGTGAATATTACAGCAAGGAGTTTGATGATTATTGTTCATACCATGTGATTTGTAGAGAGAAGACAGTTCCAAGAACACCACAACAAAATGGTATGTCAAAAAAGGATGAACAGGACAATCATGGAGCGTGCAAGGAGTATGAGATTGCATGCTGGTTTGCCCTTACAGTTCTGGGAAGATGCTGTAGATACTGTTGTTTACTTAATAAAAAAAGGACCTTCAATCTCTTTGGATGGTAGAATTCCAGAGGAGGAATGGACATAAAAAAAGGTAAACTATTCTTTTTTGAAAAGTTTCGGTTGTGAAGCATTTGTCCATATTGATAAAGAAAATAGAACAAAGCTTGAGACAAAATCCAAGAAGTGTACCTTTATTGGATATGGTGTTAATGATTTTGGTTATCGCTTATGGGATTATGAAAATAAAAAATCATTAGGAGTAGAGATGTCATATTCAATGAGAAGGTCATGTACAAAGATCAGTTGCAGGGAAAGAAACAGGGAAAATAAAAACAAGAATACATAGTGCTTGATGAGATCACTGAAAAAGAAATTCCAAATGAACCAGAAAATCAAAATGTACAACAACAGGAGAAGCAGGTACCTCAAACACTTGCAAGTGTTTTTAGAAGATCTACCAGGTTAAGTATACCCCCTGAACGATACTCTCCTTCATTGTATTATTTATTGTTGGCTGGTTCTGGTGAACCAAAATGTTATGAAGAGGCAATGTAGGTAGACACAAAAAAGAAGTGGGAGCAAGGCATGAAAGAGGAAATGGATTCCTTGGCAAATAACCAGACTTGGGACTTGGTTCAATTGCCTGCGGGAAAAAGAGCATTGCAGAATAAATGTATTTACAAGTTGAAGGAAGAAGATGGAGGAGAAAAGCGGTACAAGGCTAGAATTGTTGTAAAGGGGTTTGCACAAAAGAAAGGTATAGATATTGATGATATATTTTCTCCTGTTATTAAAATGACTTCAATTAGGACTATTTTAAGTCTTGTGGCAGTAGAAGATTTGCATCTTGAACAATTAGATGTAAAAATAGATTTTCTCCATGGGGATTTGGAGGAAGAGATTTATATGCAGTAGCCACATGGGTATGAGGTCAAAGGGAAGGAGAATTTGGTATGCAGGTTGAAGAAGAGATTGTATGGCCTAAAGAAAGCTCCAAGGTAGTGTTATTTGAAGTTTGACAGGTTTATGACAAAACAGGGTTATAGTAGATGTCATTCTGATCACTGTGTTTATTTTAAAAAGCTAGAAAATGGAAGCTTTATTATCTTGCTATTGTATGTAGATGACATGCTTGTTGCAGGGTCTAA
>ML778110.1:1012691-1028846 GCA_009831015.1 Picea engelmannii | reverse complement strand
CAGGTATATGAACAATCCAGGTAAAGAACATTGGGAGGTAGTAAAGTGGATTCTCAGGTATTTGAGAGGTACTACTACTCATGCATTATGTTTTGGAGGTTCAGACACTTTTCTACAGGGATATGTTGATTCAGATATGGCAATTGATAAAAACAGCAGGAGGAGCACCACAGGGTATGGTTTTACTATAGGTGGAACAACAGTAAGTTGGATTTCAAAACTGCGAAAGGTTGTTGCACTTTCCACAACAGAGGTAGAGTATGTTGCTACCACAGAGGATAGTAAAGAGATGATTTGGTTACAAAGGTTTATGGAGGAATTGGGAAAGAAGCAGGCGAAAAGGAGGTTGTACTGTGACAGTCAAAGTGCCATTCACCTTGCAAAGAACTCATCCTTCCATTCAAAGACTAAGCATATACAATTGAGGTACCACTTCATACGATCCATCTTGAAAGATCGACATTTGAAGTTGGAAAAGATACACACTAGGTAGAATCCTGTAGACATGTTAACAAAGGGAGTAACCAGGGAGAAACTGAGTTCCTGCTTAGTTTTAGTTGGTCTTCAAGAATGAAGATGAAGATGAGAAATTTTCCAGGTCCAAGAAGGTTCAGAGTCCAACATATACAACAATGGTGGAGTTGTTGAGATCAGTCTCCAAGTGGGAGATTGTTGGTTGTGGAGCCTGATTATCTTCCTGATTCAGAGGTATTTTACTTTCAGTTGTGTTTATACCCCATGAAGTATTTACACCCCAGAAGTATGTACACTCTTCCATGAGGGGGAGTGCAGAGGGGGGGTACCCCCTCTGTGGGATACCGGAGGGATATCCCCCTGACTGGGGGGTCTGGGGGCAAGCGGGCCCCCAATGGGGGTTCAGGGGCAAAGCCCCCAAAGAAAAAAATGCCTTGTAAATGTATATTGTAATTTCATTGTAAATCTGGACCGTTCATTATAAGGTCATAGATCTAACGGTAGATATTATGTTAGGGTTTTTTTTTTCCTAGAAGGAAACCCTCTTTTATGAGGGAAATGTATTGCGGCTATGATTGATGGCGAATATTGTATTCTGAGAGAGGAGACTGTGAGAGAAAGAAGAGGAAGTTACAACAGGTTTTATTGTAGCTTGTATCCCTCAATTTGCTGGATAATAATAAAGGAAAGACCTGGCAATTTCTCTGGTGGACGTAGCCCACACTGGGTGAACCACGTAAATTCGTGTCTCTCTTGTATTGTGTATCTTTTGTGTTTTGTTTCCGAATTTGTTTTATTTTATTGCTCCACGGTCCTGTTTTTCTAACACTAGGAGATGAAACAATTGACAACAAGACTACACCCACACCCCAAGAAATAGATCGACAAGACCAGTCACCCCTTCTACTATGTGTTGTGCTTCGTTAGATCGACAAGACCGGGAAACACATCCTTCGCTCATCATCCATGCACTGAAAAGCACAAGATTAAAATCTATAGGTCGTTGTGCATCGGAGTGACGACCATCGATTTGGCTCTTGGCCGACTGCTTAGGCATGGACTGACAAACTAGGGATGAGGATGAAGTAAAAAGAAGAACTGTTCACAACAAATCAATTAAACCAAAAGGATAGTCACAACATTCAAGGAAGGATCGAATGCCAAGGGAATAGTGTCAAGCAACGAGCTTAAGGCTATGGGGAAATTAAGATCTCAATTAAAATTCTAAGTCCAAAACATTCTTTACATAGTTAAAAGTACAGAATTGAAAGCGTACGGTCAATAATAATCTACCATGTAGAATAAAAGTAAGCATACCGTAGCCCAATTTGTCCACTCTGATTCGTTGTCCCACGCGCTCCAGGAAGCTCCCACTTGCCGACTGATGAGACTTCATCGGTACCTCCCAGCCAACGCTAGGGATACTCTTCTTCCCCCTTAGCCCCCAGAGCTGCAAAGGGGGCATGCACACTAAACTAGAGAACAAATAGCTCCTAGCTCGACTCAGAAGGCCAAACTACCACTCCTCACTGAGTTGGGTATCCCAACTCCCACAAGCTAAGTCAGTCAAGTCTAAAATTCTGCAATGAAATGTTACGCATAACAGAAAAGATCCATCCTCCTCCTCCTTCCTCCTTTATATAGAGTTTCTAATTCATTTCCTTTCCCAATTTCCCATTTAATTTGTTGTTCAAAAATTTAATTTAGAAAAATCCTCCCCGTACATGTGTCACCCATCCCCCTTCGTTAGACCAGAAATTAATTTCATTAATTAATTAATTACTCCTATTTACCTCACACACCTAAAAGCATTCCTAGAATCGCTCCTAGGTGTCCCCAGATTCCCTCACACAATTTAATGACTTACCCCCTTACTAATTTACTAGTTTAGTTTTATTTGGAAATTTCTTAAAGGAAAGATTCCTTGCTAAGTTGGTCATTCTTCTTTTTCCTTGTGTTTCCCTTTTTCTTTATGTTTCCCCCCTAATTACCATAGTTTCCTAATTCTTTTAAATTTCTCTTTTTCCCTTTTCATCTAAAACTCAAATTAGTAAGTGTAGAAAATTAGATGTTTCCCCTTTTTTCTTTTTAATTAATAAATTTTAATTAGCATGTGTAAAAAAACAATCATTTCCCTTTTAAAATTTTAAATCCCTCAATAATTTGATTTTAATAATTTAATCTAGTTTCTTACCCCCTTTTTGTCACATGATTAATGATGATTATTATTATCTTTATTTTTTTACCACAAGTATTACTTTAGACCTAGATTTCAATTTTTGAGGTTGGGAGACATTTTCTTAGGGAAATTGTTTTTTAAATCTTTCTTATCCTATTATTCATTCTAAGCCCATCTAGGTTTATTCATTTAGTTTTTTAACAATGCGACGTGCCCTTTAGGATGCACTAGGTGCTCCAAGGGTGTCACTCACCTCATTCTATTTCCCTTGCGCGACGTGCCCTTCAAGATGCACTACGTGCCCTTCAAGATTCACTACGTGCTCCAAGGGTGCCATTCGCCTCTTTCCATTTTTCTTGCACGACATGCCCTTCAGGATGCACTACGTGCTCCAAGGGTGCCACTCGCCTCTTGACTGACTTGGTAGACATCAAAAACTCATCGAGTCAATACTTCATCAAGTGATCTCGTGGGAGACTAAGGGCCTCTAAGGAGTAAGTCTCATGCCTTATTGCACGCCCGTTAGAATCATTGTGAGTGATTGTCGTAGACTTCCCTCATGACATCGTCGGTCTTATCAAACTAGGTAATCATTAAACTACAGTTCAAGCCATGGTGGGACTGCTAGTAGGTAGTGGCAGGGTTGTTGTCCACACCTCTCCCTAAATGTATCTAGTAGTCATGCATGACCCCTCTACTCCACATGTGAGTTTGTTCAACAAGATAACATCAGCCTGCATCATCAACGAATCATGTAAGAACAAAATCCATAATCATAACATCTAATCAGATGCACATATGTCATATATATACATTAATCAAACCCCAATAGTACACTCCCTGACTCGATCCAGAGTTGAAGGGTTTAATCGATGCCTAAGCATCCTCTAGGTCCAAATTTTGCACACTCAGGAGAACCGAGTCAATAGCACCTGTCTAAGTCAATATAGAAAAATAACATATAATCACATCCATAGTGCCTCATAATAATAATCAACGGTCAATGGTATAATAATCTGGATCACTTGCATGCAAGTGTCCTCAAAGAATAAGTTTGCTCAGTGCGCGGAAGAGAGGGATGTTACATACACCCCATCTTGGTCTAAAATTCGTCCCGAAGTTTCACAGTATATAAGTTCCAAAATAATATGTATAATAGTGTCATAAGTCTATGTATAAAAAAAAAATGGAAACTGTTGTCGTATATCATATGTGTCCTCCCAGGTCGTCGAGTGTGGACTAAAGTTGTCCCATTGAACCTTGACCTGATCTTCTGTTCGATGTCATAGTTGTCAGGTTCGATGATCCTAGATGCAGGTCATCTCAGTCGTGAGTGGTGCCTCGTCCGATACCTGGAAGGAGCTCATGTCAATAACATGTGTAGGGTCACTAATATAATGTCTCAAAACAAATACGTGAAAAACATCATGCATACGCATCAAAGAATCAAGCAAGGCTAGTCAATAGGCCACGGGCCCCTTCCTATCCACAATCTCAAAAGGTACCACGAACCTAGGAGAGAGTTTAGATCCCTTTCCAAACCTGATCGAACTCTTATGTGGTTTTACCCGCAAGAAGACTCGATTGAAAACTTTGTAACTACGGTCTACACGATGCGCGTCGACATAACTCTTTTGTCGATCCTTCACTTCTTTGATCCTTTGTCCTATTGTTTGCATTTGATATTCCATTTATTTGATTGCTTATGGTCCCACCAAGACCCTATCCTCAATCCTATCCCAACTCATAGGCATCGGACATGGTCTCCTATAAAGAAACTCGAAAGGCACCATCTTAATGGTGCTTTGGTAACTGCTGTTATAAGAGAATTCTACCAGTGGAAAGAATTATTCTTGACACTTATGCTGGTCCATCACGTACGTGCACAACATGTCTTCCAAATTCTTGTTCATTCGTATGATCTTCCCGTCAGTCTCTAGGTGATACGCAGTACTAAAGTTATGTTGGGTTCCCAAAGCCTCTTGGAAACTAGTCCAAAATCGTCTAGTAAACACCGATCCTCGATCAGATATAATCCTCTTAGGCACACCATGCAACCTCACAATCTCACTAATGAAAAATCTATCTATGTCAAGTGTCTGATATGTCATATGCATAGGAATAAAATAATCACTCTTCGTCAGAGTGTCGACTACTACGAAAATCGAGTCATGTCTCCTTATCGACAGTGGTAATCCAATAATAAAATCCATCGAAATAAACTGTCATTTCAATTCCAAAATAATGTGTGGCTGTAGTAATCTTGCTAGATGTCTATGTCCAACCTTTACTTGCTGACATTCTAGACATTTGGTCACATATTTGACTATGTCTACCTTCATTCTCTCCCGGAAGAATAAGGGTTTAAGGTCCTCCCTCATCTTTGTGACTCCCAGGTGAGACATGTACACTGCTCTGTGAGCCTCATTTAGGATTAAAATCCTTAACTCGTCATTCAGTGGTACGTAAATACAATTTTTAAACCTCAATAATCCATCATCGTCAAACCTAAATCCTTCAAATATTGGTATCATCATTGTGTTTTGTTCGATAAAATCCTCAACCTCTTTGTACCAGTGATCATCGCACTCTAAAGTTAGAATATTTTCACGTATATTCATCTGAAGAGGAAACACCAAAAAGATGTGTGGTCTCTGACTCAATGCATCTGCCACTCAGTTCATTGTTCCTTTTATGTAAGAAATATTGAAATCGTACTCGCTAAGTAATTCCAACCAATGTCGTTGTCGCGTGTTCAGGTCACCTTGCGTAAAGATATGTTGTAGTCCACAATGGTCTGTCTTTGGTTTAAATTTTCGTACAACAAGGTAGTGTCTCCAAACCTTCAATGAATATACAACGGCTAACAAATCCAAATTGTGCATCGCATTATTCTCCTCATGCCTTCTCAATTTCCTCGAGATGTAAGCGATCACTCAACTGTCTTGCATCAAGACTCCGCCTAAGCCTTCCTTGGATGCGTCAGTGCATACCAAGAAGTTCGCGTCCATGTCAAGGACCCTTAGTATCAGTGTTGTTGTCAACAGCTCGTTGAGCCTCCAAAATTACTTAGCACATTTCGTGGTCCAAACAAACTTTTTGTTCTGCTTCTGCAATTCCGTGATCATATTTGCTATCTTCGAAAATCCCTCAATGAACCGTCAATAGTATCCTACTGAACCTATGAAGCTATGAAATTTCAAGACATCCATTGGCATAGGCCATTCCATAATAGCCTCAACCTTTTGCTAGATCCACAATGATACCTCCGTCGGAGATGGCATGCCCTAAGTAGTGAATCCTCAATTGATAAAACAAGCATTTGGACAATATCTGAAAGATTTTGTGCTCTCAAAGACACTATAGTACTAAGTGCAAGTTCTCATCATGCTCCTTCATCGTCCAAGAGTAAATCAAAATATCATCAATGAATACTTGGACGAACTTGTCCAAGTACTCGCATAACACCTCGTTCATCAAAATCATAAATACCCCTGGGGCGTTTGTCATTCCAAATAGTAAAACAGTAAAATCATAATGCCCAAACCTCATCTTAAAGGCAGTCTTAGGGACATCATACTCCTTGATCCATAACTAGTGATACCCTAATCACAAATCGATCTTTGAAAACATCACCACACCCTTCATCTGATCAAACATATCATCAATTCTAGGCAATTGATGTTGATTCTTGATCGTTGCCTTGTTCAATTGACGGTAGTCAATGCAGAGTCTCCATGACCCATCCTTCTTTCATATGAAAATAAAAGGTGCACCCCACGGTGACACACTTGGACATATAAGTCCTAGGTCCAACAACTTCTTCGGTTTCATTCTCAACTCCTATAACTCCAGGGTTGACATATGATAATTGGTTCAGTCCCCAGTTTTAGGTCTATGGTAAACTCCAATTCCCTCTCTAATAACATCCCAGGAAACTCCTCCAGGAAGATGTCCACAATCTCTCTCACCATAGGAAGGTGTTATAGACCTTCCGCTACTCCCTTCTCATTTAACGCAAGGATCGCATAAAGCTTACATCCCTTGCACATGCTCTTATGTAGTTGCAAGGAAGAGATGAACCTCAAGGAAACTCCCTGGTTCTATCCTACAATCATGTGTGTCTATTCCTCATCATCCACCAAGCTAAACCGTTTTGTCTTACAGTTAAGTATCGCCTCATGCGATTCCAACTAGTCCATACCAATCATGACGTCATAGTATCCTAAGATCATGATGTACAGGTTGGCCCCGGTGACAAACTCTCCCAGGTTAAGGGTACAACCCGTAACCTTTCTTCCAACCTTATGTTTGGCTCCCGAAGCCATCTCTACAAAGCTAGACTCATCTTGTTCGACTACATTTACCTTAATCATTTTTAGCATTGCACCAAAAATGAAACTCTCAGTAGCACCAAGATTTATCAAAATACTAAGGGTCTGGTTAGCAATGGTACCTAACGTCTTGAGCACAGTCGACTGGTGCTCTACCTGGAAGTTATTCACTGTTTAATGAATTCGATGGGCCTTTCCCAAATCTCCCACGGTAGTGGGCCTAGTTGATCCATATGCTCTAGTCCTCTCCACTGCGAAGTCATGCTGGTAGTGTGGCTCCCCACATGTCCGACACCCTTTCTTCAGTCCAATACTCCCGGTACCCAAAGTAGAAGATGACAACCCACTGGCCTGGAATCCTGGTATGTTCTATTGAACATGCCTAAAATGTTGCTATTGTGATCGATGATGTTGCCGATGCGGTGTTCCTCGGTAAGGAGTCCGCTGCTGAGGTTCTAGTCATCGAGGTGTAGTGAAATTGGATCCCCTCTGGAAGCCACAATATCCTGGTGAATGTCTGGCTCGTGTCTGATGTTGTTGCACACCACATGACACTTGCCCTGCTGGTCTCACTGGAAGCTTGCTCGGAACCCCGCTGATAAGATCCTCCTCTGCTATGAGGGCCTTCTAGATGACATAATGCAAGGTTTGTGGCATCATGATCTTAACCCTTTCATGTATGCTGATGTTAAGGCCAAACAAGAACCTATTGACCTTACATTTCTCAGTATTAAGGTGCGGAGCATACCAAAGCAACTCAACAAAATGGGCCTCATACTCAGACACCATACGGTCGCCCTGTCGTAAGGCATTGAACTCATTGAGCTGATGCTCAATGAATTCCTATGATAGGTACCTCTATTGGAACCATTCCTTGAATAGTTCCCTTAACACGTCTTCGATGATCATGTTCAATTGTGGCAGGAGCTTCTTCCACCAAATAAGAGCGATCACCTTTAATTGAAATATCTCCATGAGGACCTTCATGTTGGATGTATAGTCGCAAAGTGAAAAGTACATCGCCATATTCTCCAACCATGCCTCAGCAGCTGTGCCATCCGAGGCACCAAAGAACTCAAGAAATTTGACTTTCTCGAGTTCACGGTGAATGATACCGGTACCAGCTGGAGCACGTGGTGGACCCTCAAGGGTGTCAGCACCCTGGCCTCATCTTTGTTCAAACGGCTGATCAGTGCCTCAGACATGCACTGAAAATACCTCATCAACCCAACCACATCACCCACTACTATCTTCTCTTTCCTGACAACCTATTCGTCTCCCTACGGTTTAGACCCCTCAGGCATGGATGCTATTGGAGGCATTGCGCCTCCTCCCCTAGCACCCCATCGTCTATCTCCGCAAAATCCTCTAACCATGATTACCTGCAAAAATACAAGTCAAATTAATTAGAAACATTATAATCAAATATCACAATAACGAAATTCGTAGTGTTCCCAAGTCGTGGGTTGAACCTGCCTCTGATACCATATGTAACGACCCCTTTGTTACGAATACAAGTGAAGTAGAAGGTGCATAATTTAAAAAAAAATAGGACAACAACAATGATTACAACTAAACAACACGTCTAACAACGAGCACCATTCCCTCATAATAGGCAATAGATAACTATGACTCCATGCATTGGCACAAGAGAAACTGGAAGAAACATGCGTTGAAAAACAAGGAGAAATGACTACCCGCTCAACACAAATAAGACCACACCTACAAGATAAGGGACAACATCCCCCTCCTAACACAATGTCTTTGACGACCAATGACTAGAACCTCAAGGCACGCGAGCCAAACGCATGAAGGTGTTCAACCAATGTGCCAAAAGAAAACTTACAATGTTGAACAACACTCACATGGAAGGCACTGACTCCAGCCAAGTTATCATTCACCGCTATCCAATAGGGTGTGCCATGATCCCCTCATCAGGAATCATGCCATCCCCAGGTGATAGACATGTCAATAAACTTGGCACAACATAACCTAATGGGACCAAGGACTCAATAAAATATAGCGTGCTAAGAGCCGAAATAACTGACAAGAAGACTACTTCCACACCCCAAGCAACAGATCGAAAAGACCAATCACCCCTTCCAACTTGAACTAAGGCGCAAGGTGCATAATCTTCCAAATAACTAAAGGATATTTAAGGTTTTAGTTGATATGTCTACTAAAATCTCATCCAAAATCTTGCGCTAGATAGTCAGCCATTACGCCTACAACCTTTAAGTCTAACAAACCTATTAACCTACCATTTCACCTCTGTCCAACAAAATATAATACTATTATGTTTAATAAAATCAATAAACCCTAAACTTTTTCATCTTTTAACTTTAATAATTAATAATTCTTATAACAATCTACAACTATTTTCTTCCCCGATCATAATTTACTTAACAGGTAAGTTAGTTAAGTCATTTAAGTGTAAAAGAAAGGGTTGACTTAGAGGTTTCCAAAGAGTAGGTTTATGTGAAGTTGTTCTTCTCTAGAAACAAATAATCATTGGCCATCATTTTAAGCTAATTCTGTCAATAAAATATTGAACATAACTTCTAATCAGTCAAATACAAATGCTATAAATACAGCTATCGTGCTTCCTTTTTCCAAGTAAACGTTGACTCAAAATTATATTTAAATATAAAGTTTGTTTTTTATACTATCATCCATGGATAATCCTAGCTACGTCAAAAATCCATATGGCAATAGACTTATCACAAGCATTCTTTCGAATATAACATATTACATTGCATATATCTATATCATAAAGGTTGGATAAAACATTACACAATTATTACACAATTACTCATAACACAATTACTCAATTATTACGCAATACTCATAACCAAACCCTGTCTATATAGATATCGTAACAATGACATGCAATGAAGGATGTCAATAAGCAATGAAGGCATTGATTACTGATGTTTACTGACAACATAATTTAAACTGTCAGAACATTAAATATCTTCACCAATAGCATGGGATACAATAAGATCATAAGACTATGAATCATTGTCATTAAAACACCACAATTATAAAACGTTGCCCATGGAGATCGCTGGGAAAATTAAACGGCTGCATAAATTAATGGTTGGGTAAATCCTATAGATAAAATTTATGTTTAAGCTGGGTAATAGATGACCTGTTGTCAACAATATTTTTAAAATGCAGGTGTATCAACAATGGACGCATTGGAATTTGGGGTTCAGAAAAACAAAATTGTAGCCCATAAAGCGAGTTACTGGTGTCTTACACATATGCTTAATGTGCGGACTTTACAAGGGCCAAAACTTAGTCCAGAAAAGTGATGGATGCAGCCTGGGTAGACTCCTAACTTCTATCACTATGGGACTCAGTCCCAAGGATTGGCTCAATGATACTGTCAAAGGCATCAATCTTGTTTGAAGCTGAATGCTAGAACCATCGATGCGCATGAGTACGACTACAAAGAGGCTCTGAAACACACTCACTTGGGAGGAACTCTAGAATTGTACGCTCTAAAAAAAAAAATCGATATTTCTCAAGATGCATAGGTCTGGTTAAGCAGAGAAGAAATAGAAATTAACGTAGAAAAAGATGAGGAACATACTTGGCATAACTTGCGAATGCTTGGAGAAATTTGGTAGTGGGTGGTTCAAAGTTCAAGGAAGCATATTATATTTTTCAGGACTTCAGTGACAAGTGTCAGTCAACTGTTATTATTCTAAAAGGGAAGGATATTTTCCTCAAGCACATGGAAGATTTGATGAAGCTGAGATAGTGCTGCTAGAATAATCAAATGTTGGATGTCAATCGTTCTCTCAAATAAACCGTTATACAATACATCAATTTGTGTTCCTTTTTTTTTTCAAAGAGGTAAATTGAAACATAATACATAGGAGGCAATCGTTGTATGAAATAATTATTCACATGATAATTACCAAGGCATATACAAAATCGCTGCCAAGCATCCACGAAAGCGCAGTCACACTCTGTACACAATAATTTAATGGAATCCTAGGTAAATTGTGGTTAGATGAAAACACAGGTAGAGTTTCCAAGGTAAACAAAATTGCATAAGGGAAACCATAAATCAAAGTTAGAAAAAACGTTGTCATAGTATCTCGGTCGCAGTCACTATGTAAAGAATATCAGTCACACCTAAAAACTCATAGCCAATAAGTGAGGTAAATAATGATGTCATTTAAAAACTCTATGTAAAACACAGAGAAGGAGTATAGACGTTAATGTACTGAAAAAAAAGTGTCAAAATGCCATTGAATATAACAATCGCAGATGGTAAAGAAAAATTCCTAGTAACTGTAGCATATGTAAAAACGTAGTCCACATATAAATCAAGGATGACATTCAAGTGGGAATAAAAACACAATCTAAACAAAGAGAAACGTTGTCATTAAATCACAGAGAATGACGAAGAACAACACACAGAGGTTTTCAATTACAAGAAGGAGCAATGACCATCAATCATCCAAGAGAAATAAATAGGGGTAGATGACTGGGCAACACATGATTTTCTCATCATCCATGCACATAAAAGCAGGGCATTAGAATCTATAGGTCGTTGTGTATTGAAGTGATGACCACCAATTCAGCTCTTGGTCGACTGCTTAGGCATGGACTGACGAACTAGGGATGAGAACGAAGTAAAAAGAACAAATATTCAAAACAAATGAATTAAACCAAAAGGACAGTCACAACATTCAAGGATGGATTGAATGCCAAGGGAATCAAGTCAAGTAGTGAGCTTAAGCCTATGGAGAAATTAAGTTCTCAATTAAACTGCTAAGTCCAACACCTTCTTTACAAAGTTAAAAGTACATAATTTAAAGCATAAGGTCAATAATAATCTACCATGCAAAATAAAAGTAGGCGTACCATAGCCCAAGTTGTCCGCTTTGAGTCATTGTCATATGTGCTCTGTGCAACTCCCTCTTTTTGACCGATGAGACTTCACCGATACCTCCCATCCAATGCCATGGGTACTCTTCTTCCCCCTTAGCCTCCTGAGCCACAAAGGATCCACGCACACTAAACCAAAGAATAGCTAGCTCCCAGCTCGCCTTGCAAGTTCGAGATACCACTCTTCACCGAGCTGGGTATCCCAACTCCCAAAAGCTAAGTCAGTCAAGTCTAAAATTCTGCAGCGTAACGTTACGCATAACAGAAGAAATCCATCATCCTCCTCCTCCCTCCTTTATATAGAGTTTCTAAGTCATTTTCTTTACCAATTTCCCATTTAATTTATTGTTCAAAAATTTAATTCAGAAAAATCCTCCCCATACATGTGTCACCCATCCCCCTTCGTTGCACCATAAATTAATTTCATTAATTATTTAATTACTCCTATTTCCCTCACCCACCTAAAAGAATTCCTGGAATCGCTCCTAGGTGTCCCCATATTCTCTCACACAATTTAATGACTTACCCCCTTACTAATTTACTAGTTCAGTTTAATTTGGAAAGTTCTTAAATGAAAGTTTCCTTGCTAAGTTGGCCATTCTATTTTTTCCTTATGTTTCCATTTTTCTTTAAGTTTTCTCCCTAATTCCCTTAGTTTCCTCATTCTTTTAAATTTCTCTTTTTCCCTTTTCATCTAAAACTCAAATTAGTAAGTGTAGAAAATTATCTCTTTCCCCTAATTCTTTTTAATTAATAAATTTTAATTAGCATGTGTAACAAAACAATCATTTCCCTTTTAAAATTTTAAATCCCTCAATAAATTGATTTTAATAATTTAATAAAGTTTCTTACCCCCTTTTTGTCACATAATTAATGATGATTATTATTATTTTTATTTTTTTACCACAAGTATTACTTTAGACCTAGATTTTAATTTTCGAGGTTGGGTGACATTTTATTAGGGAAATTGTTTTTAAATCTTTCTTATCACGTTATTCGTTCTAAGGCCATCTAGGTTTATTCATTTATTTTTTTAACAACACGACGTGCCTTTAAGGATGCACTAGGTGCTCCAAGGGTGCCACTCACCTCATTATGTTTCCCTTGCGCGACGTGCCCTTCAGGACGCACTATGTGATCCAAGGGTTCCACTCGTTTCTTTCTATTTTTCTTTCACAATGTGCCCTTCAAGATGCACTACGTGCTCCAAGGGTGTCACTCGCCTCTTAAATGACTTGATAGATATCAAAAACCCCTGGAGTCAATATTTCATCAGGTGATCTTGTGGGAGACTAAGGGCCTCTAAGGAATAAGGCCCCTGCCTTATTATGTGCCCCTTAGAATCATCGTGAGTGACTTTCGCAGTCTTCGCTGATGACATCGTGGGTCTTCTTGAACTAGGTAATTGTTAACCTACAGTTTGAGCCATGGTAAGAGTGTTAGTAGGTTGTGGCAGGGTTGTTGTCCACATCTCTCCCTCAATGTCTCTGGTAGTCATGCGTGACCCTTCTACTCCACATGTGAGTCTGGTCAGCAAGCTAACATCAGCCTGCATCATCAACTAATCATGTAAGAACAAAATCCATAATCATAACATCTAATCAAATGCACATATGTCACATATATACAACAATCAAAACCCAATAGTCAACTCCCTGACTCGATCTGTAGTCCAAGGGTTTCATCGATGCCTTAACATATTCGAGGTCCAAATCCTGCACACTCAGGAGAACCAAGTCAATAGCACCTGTCTAAGTCAATACACCAAAACAACATATAATCACATCCATAATGCCTCATAATAATAATCAACAGTCAATGGTATAATAATCTGGATCACTTGCAAGCAAGTGTCCTCAAAGAATAAGTTCGCTCAGTGTGCACAAAAGTGGGATGTTACAAAATCTAACCATCACCATAATCCATCATGTGCTTAGTCACTAGTCAGGAAATCTTCATTGAGTTCTCTAGTTATAGTTGGACAACACTAGTCGTGAAAATAAAAATCAAATTGTGTTTGGATATCTAAGCATGCTTGTTGAAATGGAAATCTTTCAAAAGGTGAAAGTTGGTTTCCCTCTTGTTGGACACACTCCTGGTCATATTGATCAAATGTTCAATCATTTTTCAGTAACATTGAAGAGGGAAAATGTTGGAATTCTACCATCATTGATTGAATGTATTAATAAATCCTACATTCTGGAGCCTGTTTTTCATATATTATAACAATCTATTTACGTGCCAAGATTTATTCAGGGATCACATCATGAAGAAAAATGTATTAAGCAACTTAATGACATTATCTTCCAACGTCAATTTTTTTTCAAAAAAAATTATGGGGAAAGATGTATGCAACTACTACAAAATGTGGGCCTTCATCAGGTTTATCATTTTTTTAATTCATTCTAGATCATCCAATATTTTGATTAAAGTTATTAGTTTTACAATCAACTGCTGAAATCCATAATGCAAGAAGGTGTAATAGAAATGTAGAGTATTATGAATGTGTGGAAGAAATAAAAAGTCCATTAAGAAAAAATATGAGTACTTTGATTTTGTTGATTCTATTTGGTGGGAATCATTTTTCAATATTTAAAGTGACATCATTTCAAGCTCAAAAAATGAAGATACAATGTTGAAGACTCCCTTTCATTGACCACAAAATATGCCAAATGAATTTGAGGAAACAAATATTGTTGAAGTTCAACAAGAATCTCAAGGTGCTATTGAGTTTACACAAGCAGAGGAAAGAGAAATGTATATTTGTTCACTAAGTTCATGTGCACAATGTGAAGCCATGGCATACCTTTATAGAGGTTCAATGAAACATATTAAGGAGGGTATCATGATTGCAGTTTTAGCGACTGAAGATCCACATGGTTATCCATTCTGGATTGGAAAGGTTATAAATATCGTGAAAGAAAATGATGATGTTATTGCAATTGAAGTGCATTGGTATGCAACAAGTACACACCCATTCAATGGTGTGTACAACCTAGAGATGGTGGTTGAGAAACATGTCAATAGAAAGAGAAAAATAAAGGGTCAAAATACAACTCATCATCACACAGACTTCCTAAAATTAGATGATGTTGACATACTTGTTTATGAATTCAATTTGACAGAGAGAGGATCTCTTTGCTCCAAGAAAATATATATTATCAAGAGATTGCTGCCACAAGAAATAAATGCAAGATAGGAGTCTATTGAACCTAATCGTGGATCTAAAAGACATTTGACATCTGAAATGTTGAGCATGCATGTAAAATCAGATGGTGCATTCATCGACAATAGAGAAGAGTATGGATCATCTACATCTTCATCCAATCATTCATCTAAAGACAATGTATACTCTGATGGTATTTCAGAAACCATGATTCAATCCGAATAAGTGTATGAAACATTTTTATGCACTTTTTATCCACATGATGTTTGTATGGTAACTAGAAATGAGCATTGAACTTACATATGATCTTACATGAAGTTATGAATCTTTTGTTATGTTTTATAAATGATATTTTTTTTATTATGGATAATATAATAAAATTTCTTAGCTCATATGTTCTGAATATAGACAATATAACAATACTTTTAAGAAATAATTTATGTTTCATTCAATGTAACTTGTTTTTACTTTTTTTTATTACAAGTAAAAAAATATTTAGAAAGTGATGTTGGATTTTTAAAGTATATTGTGATATTTTCATGGCATTATGTATTACCTTGTGCTTTGAGTGATAATAAGATTTAAAAAGTAAATATTTAAGGGTTGATTTTATGATTTTTTTAATAGTGATGATGAGTTCTTTTACAACTTTATAAAAATGTGTCATTTTCATTCCTTAATTTTAGAATGGGTGCTACCGGTAGCATTACTTTTCAATTTAATGGTTGATTTTGAGGTTTTGGTTTTAATGGTACCAAGTGATAAAAATACGATTTCAAATTATCTAAAATTTTAACGTTTTGAAAATAAAAAATAATTAAAAAAAAATCTATTTTTTTAGGTGTTGACTTCAAGGCTTTTCTGAGTTATTATTTGAGTTTTGAAGGCCATGTTTGAAAAGGGTTGTAATTTTGACCCCGTTTAAAAAAATGGTACTACGGGTAGCACTACTTTTTGATTTGGGGATTGATTTTGATGTTTTTTTATGCAAAAATATGAGTTTTTTGGGCCAGAATTCTCATTTTAAGATCACAATTCTCATTAAATCAATAACTTTGTTTAAAGTAAATATCAAAAAAAAAAAAAAAAAAAAA
>ML778110.1:994949-1012460 GCA_009831015.1 Picea engelmannii | reverse complement strand
AAAAAAAAAAAAAAAAAAAAAAAAAAAATTAATTTCTTCAATTGAATTATATATAATACTAAATTTAAAAATTTAAACTTTTATGTTATTTTATTTCAATGTGACGCCTCAACATGGATTAAGTTCAAATTTATTTTAGTTTTACATATAAAGTATTAATTATATTGGATATTTTAATTTAGTAAATAAAACTTGACATGTGACGATTGAAGAAGGATATTATATTGTTATATCCACTTTTATATAAGTTGATTACTGCTAATTAAATGTCAAAGTCTAATCATTTAATATGTATTTTTGTTTAATATTTTCACTTTCGTGGATTATTTTTTTTAATATTTTCACTTTCGTGGATCTTATGTATTGTATATATTTTTTTTCAAATATAATTCTATTTATTTTTATTTTTATATATGTGGATTTCTTTTTAATTGAATGTCAAAGTCTCATCATCTATATATATTTTTGTTTAATATTTTCATTTTAGTAAATCTTTTGTATTCTATATTTTTTTTCAAATATATTTTTATTTATTTGTGAAACTTTTATGATATGAAGAGATTTTTTGGTGTGATATTTTTCATTCTTAATTATATTAATAGATTTATGATATTTTTTATTCAAGTCCATTTTATATATAGTATTTTATTTTTATTTTATTTTATGAGAAAATGAGTTTTTAAGATTATTGATATTGTTTTGTTATGGTTTTAAGCATGTAGTGATATCAGTATGTTAGAAGGGAATTATGGAAGGATGGAATTGAAAAGGAGAATAAAATGTCATAATGGTTTCTTGATTATATGTATTTATTATCATATTGATCTTGTTAGGTTTTAGAAAAGGTGATAATGGATTATTGGTTATAGATGTTTCATTCTCCACATTGATTTTGTTAGATTCTTATAAATTCACAATTTTATTTTTATTTTTTTCTTGTATGTATAACTTGAACTTAAGTGGTATAATTTGAACCTAAGCTGTTTATAAGAGAAAATGAATCATTCAATATTCATCATTGTCTCAATCCCAAATATTTGGAAATGTCATATGAAGGTTTAGTTACATTGTGCTTTGTCTTCTTTTGTTTTATTCTATTTCATTTGAAATTTATATTATTATTTAGTTTTTTTCTATTTCATGTGAACACTTATATCACTATTCTTTTCACATTTTAGGTGCACTTTTTTCTTCTTTTAGGGGGAATATATACCGGGTTCTTGATTCTATGAGGATTTACACTCTCTTTTCAAAATGTACAATATTTTTCCCAATTTAAGAGTTATTGTAGGGGGTTATAATCAAAATAGTGAACCAACTTTAAATGAGATCATTTTAATTACAATATATTTATGATTCTGATTAACATTAATATGAAAACCTCCATTTAATTACTTTGTCATTATCATTCATCCATTTAAGGAGTATGCTAGTTAGTTAAGTTAATATATATAAGATGGTCAAATTTAAATTTGTGGATTTTCAGGAGAAAACAAATGTTCTCCGTTATTAAATTAAATTTTTTTATGATAATGTAAATTTATGTGAAACCAATTTTAGAATAAACATATTTATGAAGTTGTGTATTTTTTTAATAATTTTATGTATAATTTATATTAATTCAAATTATAGAGAATGGAAAAAATGTATAATATGGTAAACATGACATAAGATATAATAACACTTATATTATTATAATGAAAACTAAATTTTATTAATAAACTAACTAGTGAAAATACTATATTATATATAGCAATATAAAAATCTCTAGAATGGTTGTAGAATGGTTGTAGGTTATCTTTAAAAAAAGATGAAATGGTCATGCTTATTAACTAATATCCCATAAAAATAAATTGAAACTACACTTTAACATAATTATGAGAACCCTAAATGTTAGAAACCTATTATTCAAACATTAACTAATACCAACCATTAAAGTGGTGTAAGGAATGTGAGTACTCCATAGCTTAGTTAGTATAAGGATTAATAATTTCACATACAAATTCCCTTTTATACCATTTTTGAAACATTACAAAAATGATTGTGTAGACGTGTATTTGGCATCCCATCTATTCTAAACAAAAATGTTGTAAAAAAAATTTAAATTGCATAAGAGTTTCTTGAAAATGCATTAAACGTTCATGATGTAGAAAATTGTTGTAAACCCAACAAAAATAAAATGGTTGTAAACCTTGAAAATTTAAGACCAATTTTTAAATAGTGGTAAACTCGAATTGTCACCTGAGTTAGGCATTATGTCAGTAAGAAATGCGCAATACTATATTTGAGATCAAATTACGATGTTAAAAATATCAAAAACATATTTTTTGGATTTGGATAAAATTTTAAATATTATAAATTATAGGTATTTAAATTTTATTATTTTTAATTATTTTTAATTTTTTATCGCTATTACATATTAAATATTATATTTTTAATATAATTAAGAGAAGCTTTTCAAGATGATCATAGTTTTGTTAAGTTAAAATGTTAAGAAGGTTGGTACTGTGAAAAATATTTTGAAATTGAGATCTAATGTGGGTATAGGCTAGACAATCTAAGATAAAGTTATTTTCATCTTCAACCTTCTTAGTGTCACAAAGCTGACACACTCTTTCATCTCATGGCGTTTTAGGAACTGACCAATGCCCAGTTTCACTATGGAGCTCATGAGACTTTTTTCTTATCTTAGCAATGCTTATTTTTTCCTTTACACTTTTCAAAACAGAGATATAATTTTGATCTTCTAGATTAGGGTTGATTACATCCTTATAATACCTTAATTTTATTTTTTCCTCTAACTCTTTATGACACCACATTTTCTCCTTAAATTTTGGTTTGATAATATGTTTAATAGTATCCTTATTCTGTAAAATGGTGACTTCCATGATTCCCCAATATCTTATCCAAGACTGGGCATCTTTATGCCATGCTCACTTGAGTTGATGGTGGTTATGACTCGATTTTGAAGAAGTTTTAGGAAGCCTATTGTGTTCCATCTTTTTAAATTTTTTCTTATACATTAGGTATCTATTCATAGCCATGATATTAATGGAGGAAAGGATTGTCTCTAAGAGGATGATGGGATAGGGTGTATATCGTTTAATTCTGAGATTATAGGTTATAAAATTATTTTGTATTTTCTCTATTTTTCTCTAGGATTCACAAGAGATACAACATCCCCATAATTCACATCCATAAATAATAAGAGGTGTAACAAGAGTCCATAATAATCTTTTCATTCCCCAATAACCCTTTTCTCAATGCTATAATTCTAGTTGATCTTGTGGTGAATATTGATTCCAATATATTTGTATGAAGTCACTTCCTCCAAGTTGTTTTTGTTGTATACAAAGGTATAATAAGTGATCTAATTGGATTTAATGATCATGACCTTTGTATTTTCAGTATTAGCAATCATACCCATATAGGAGAAAAAAACATTGAGGATTCTTAGTTGGTTTTCAAGATCATGGGGACTCCTCGTCATAAGAATGATATCATTGACATAAATAAGAAGATTGATGACTATACCAATGAGAGTAGGCCCGAAAAAACCTCCTTCTTCCAAGCAATATTCTAACTTGTCAATGTATATGCCAAAAAGGGTAGGAGACAAGGGATAACCTTGATTGAGTCCAATATTCTAGTTAATCTATTTAGACTAGCCCTTAGTGTTCTTAAACTTGGAAATAATGTTATCATACAAACTTATTGAATCATATCTCAACGCGATAGGAAGTTTTATCTCTTTCAACCTATTCTGAAGGTTTTTCCTGAAAAATATGTCAAAAGATTTTCTAAATTCAACAAAACAACAAAAAAGATTGGTTTCAATATTGCAGAACTCCTCTACAATGATCCTAAAGGAAACAATATGGTCCATAGTTGAATTATATCTCCTAAACCCGATTTGGCCTTTAGCTCTCTTAACGTGACTTTATAGCCAAAGGATAATCTTCTTATCCAAAATAATTCCATAAAGCTTGGTCTAAAATTGGACTAATCATAATGGTCCTATAATTAGAGAGAATATTTCTATCCCCATTTAAAAAAATAGGAACAATGATGCTTTGCATCTAAGATTTAGGGAAGCCTTGCTTGACTGGTAAATTAAAGAGCTTATGTATGTGATGGATGAGGATAGTCCCTCCGATTTTAAAAATTTCATCTTCATAGCCTTCAATGTCGTTAGCTTTCCCATTTGCAAGTTGCTTAACCCTGAACTTTATATCATCCAAAGAGAAAATTTCATCCTTTGTAGGGACAATAGGAATGGTATTGATGGAACTAGGGAAAACATAAAGACTTTTAAGGTAGGAATTATGGTCCCTTAAGGAATCATATTATTTTCTTTAGTATTGCAGATTATAATTTGCCACCATAACTTCTTAGGATTAAACTTAGATAGTTATGAAAGTTTCTCTTGCCTTTTATTGATATAGTACATTTTTTTCCTTTTAATTAGGGATTTGTATGTATTGATCTTATCGAGTTTTAAGGACTCATTAGAAGCATCCCTAATGGATTTCCTAGCAGTTTTGCATTATTGATCATACCAAAGTTTAGTTTCTCTATTATTCATTTTACAAGACACCTCGAAAGACAACTTGTTAATAGAAGTGGAAAGGGTAGTTGTAAAATTATGATAGAGGTATTCTATGCTGTCCTTATGAATTAGGAGATGTAATTCACTATTTAAATCCTTTAGGAAAATGTCAACTTTACTCTTGTCAAAGTGGAGTCTCTTTTATTATAACAATTCTCTTCAATGGTGTTCCTATGCATGGAAAAGTTGAGAGTTAGGGTTAAAGGTCTATGATCAAAGTCGGGTTCATGGTCATTTAAAATATCAAAAGTTATTATTTGGTTGGAAACAAAGATATAATATATAACATAATCTATGACACTACTACCTAGCCCATGAATACAAGTCATCTCATTGTAGTTTGGCCACTTCATTATTGTATTGCAAATTATTAGGTCTTGAGAGCTACAAAGCTTGGCCAACTCAATACCAAACAAATTCTCAATTAGTTATTCAGAGCTTATTTTGTATCTGTTAGATAAAACAAGGTCTACATATAGCCATAAAGGATTATGGTCAAAATCATTGCTTAAAAGAGTAGCTTGGTTAGTGGATGTGCTATCATTAAAGTCTCCTAGCAGGAGGATATTACCTTTGTTTTTCAAACTACAAATATCTTGTTCTAAATTATTATAGGGAAAATTGCTATCTAGATTGTTTTTCTTATATAAAGTAGAATTAATTGGTGCAAAATAGAAAAATTATATATACATCTTTTTAGGATTGGTGTCTGCAATTACTGTCCAAATGTATTGATTGAGAGGGTTGATCTTGTGAAGTTGAATTTGAGGAGAAAATATCTTTCTAATATAAAAAGCTATGCCTCCTATCCCTCTACAGTGGGAATTTTTGTTCCATGCCGACCACAAGACAAATAATTCTATGTTAAGGACCTTAGACTCTTCATTTTCCCAAGTTTAAACTAGACAAATAATATCAATATCACTCAGGATCCAACTTATCATAGGACCTTTTCACCATGGAAATCCATTGTAGTTCCAAAAGGATATAGAGTGTGTTAGCACATATAATCGTAAGGGGGTGTTTTCCCTAGGGATTTGTCCCTTGGGTGAAGAAAAGGTGAGAAAAGTGGTTTAAACACCCACCATATGCATTTTATCGAAATTTGGGGTGTATGAAGGCAAGGGATGAGTGGCAACAGATCAACATTTCGCTGACTTGTGGAGAACAAAGTCAAAGGGAACAATCATGAGGAATCGTGAAGTGCGAACTCGCGAGTCAATCCCAGTTGTTGGATCAGGGAAAGCATGGATTCTTGATCTGACGAAGTCAGAGTTTGGAGAATCGGAAATGAAGAGAGGGAAGGTAGACTGACTCCCAACCTCATGAAGCATGAAGTCCCGAAACCTGAAGCACAGAATGGATCTGATCCATTCAACCAAAGGGGCACGTGGCGTTGGATCAACAGGTTCGTGGTTTTGCGAATCAGAGTTTTCAGAATGGAGCACAGCGCAAGTTAGTGCAGCGCGAAATCGCAAAGTGCTCGAGAGTGGGCCTAGGGTCACAACCCAAAGTCATATGGAAGCGGGCCTAGGAAAGGAGTTAGCACCCATTTCTTAGAGATTTCGTCGATTCAGGTATTGGGATATCTGGAGGTGAGCGATGAGGAGACTATATAAACGCGAAGTTGCGAAGCACCCAGGAAGTGGGCCCAAGGTCGCAGCCTGTGGTCATGAGGAATGTAGGTCTAGGGGGAAAGGTTGGCACCCATCGCGAGGAGCCTCAACCTTCAGATGCATAGCAGATCTGACCGTCGATATGGGCGCAATGATTTCATACATCAAGAGTTGGGGTTTCTATTTTCAAGTAATATGAGGATTTCCAAAGGGTGAAATCCCAAAGTGCCTGTGAAGTTAAGCAACGAGTCATGGCCTGAGGTTACATGTGGGGAAAGGGTGAAAAATTTGTCAGGTCTTATCCCAAGGTCGAAAATACCTACATTCATTATAGAGGAAAATCATCATGGTTTCAATATTGCCGGGTTGACTTGAAGCACCACCAACATCCCATAGAATATCCCTAGGCATTCAAAGCCTCGTTATGACCCCGATGAAGTATCTAATGGAGGTAGGTGCTAGTAGCTAAAACCTCAACTCAACCTATGAATGGAAATCCAGAAAGGACTAGCTTTGGAGGCAGATTGTCAGCTCAGAATTCCCCTTTGGATAGATTTTTCCTGCAAAGCCCATATTGACTAAGGTTGTGTCTGAAAAAGGAATACCTACATAGTCTGAATGAGAATATGTCACTCCATGGAAGCTCGAGCACGCATTTGCTGGGAGAATTTTTTTTTGGAGTATATGTATGGAATTCTGTTATTTTGTAAAGGGTCTTTGGTTGAGAAGAGCTCCCAATCTATAATTTTGTTCTTCCAGAGCTGTTCTCTAGTTATGTAATCAAATTGAGACATTCATGTTAATATAAGCCACCTTCCCTCTTTCTATTTTGTCTATAAAATATGTTTAAAACACTCGTGCATGGATGATTCAGTCAAGGATCATTATACTATTGTAATGAAGGTTTGATTATAGTAGTATCATGGTCAGTTTTATTCATTTCACTATGTATTTGTTTCCTTCTCACATTGAATGGCTCAGGCATGGAGGATCCAGTCGAGTTGTTGCAGTTGCATCATGATGGAGGTTTGATCATATTGCAGTTGTAACTGTGTCCCTTTTAGACATATTTCAGTGTCTTAATTTGATCTCAGGAATGATCTTGAGCTTGGGTTTCTTCTCTGAGCTGTTGGAAGGCCTGATGCTAAGAGTAGTCTCCTTCGCCCTTTCTCCTAATTCTTCCCTCTACTCTCTCTTTAATTCAATTTATTAACTAAAGTTGATGTGGCCCTCACTTCCTTGTGTATTTCCTGTCCATTTCTGTGTTGAACATCTTTCATTTTGTTGAGTTTTGGCCTTCGACCATCCACATTTAAACCAACATCCACCCCAAACACCGATGGGTACTGGGATTATCCTCCTGCAATTTGAGGGTGACTATCAATGCTAACAGAGTGTCCAAACTTCCTATTTATCATTATCCTTGTAGTATCTATCCCTAACAATAGATTTTTTATTTATAATATTGCGCATTTTCCTTCTTTCCTCGCTTCATTTACCTTTTGAACTTCCTTTCTTAATTCAAATTGGTCTTCAAGAATGAGGTCTTCATTTATAAATATTCCTCACCCTTTTAGAATCAATACATTAATATTATATTGAATTTTAAAGCTAAGACGATGATATTATTGTAATTATTTACATATTATTAATGTAGATATATTTATGTTATTTAGTTGGTTTGAGCACCACTTTAAGAAAAATTCTTTAACGTTCAAAGTGACAAGTTCAATTGAAATAAATATATCAATATTGAAAAAATGATGGAAAGTATCCACTAGAGTGGATATATTTGTATTGATAAATTCTTAATCATGATTTAATATTTGGATTTTAATTTATTTTAATCCAAATTTTAATGAGTTTCTTCCATAGTTGCACGCGAGAGACGTTCACGACATATCTGGAATCTTTGAAACTCCTTATGAAATGTACTCAATTCACGGTTTTGGGAACTTCGGAGATTTTTGGGACCTTCAATATCAAGGAAATGGGATCTTGTGAATGCCTTTCCAAAATAGGATCTTGGGAATTCCTTTCCGAAATAGAGAGCCTTAAAATAAAAATATATTTATAATTTTCGGTGTTAATAAGTACCAATTTGATACTATTAAATTAAAATGTAAATATTTTTATTCAATTATTACTAACACATAATTTATTTCAAATATATTTATTATATTTATTCAAAATATCACTATCAAACAAAGAGGTAAATATTATTTCAAAAATTAGTTGAACAAAAAAACTTAGTAATACTCACTTTATAGTTGTAGATATGAATACATTTTAATGCGTGTATGTTTTCCTTCAAGCTTAGAATAAACATGAATGTGGAATAAATCAATACCATTTCCATGGCAAGGATTTGCTCCAGTATGTTGTTGTTATCAACCAACCATATCATTCAGTTTTATTGTATTTTCATATTACAAGAGTAGTACTATTTAGCTCTTTCACAAGAATAATGCTTCAAATTAAAATATGTAAAGGTTTAATTTTAAAAAGATGTTAAAATTTTGTATATGTTATTTATTTTCTCATTTTCTAATCTAACCTTTATGGATATTGTGTTATATATATTTATATAATTATCAACACAAATTAAATTAATAATTCAGATATTGTAGTTGTTCTAGAAATGTTTTCCTCGATTGACCTTCAATTTTATTGAAATAGAATTTAAAATGTATCTTTTTCCGAAGGAAAAAAGCCTAACTTTCATTAAAAGAAATAAAAATTACATTGTGAATAATGAATGTAGAGAGCATGAATTTAGTCTAAAAATACCTTTCAACTCCTCTAAAAGCATCCACAATACAATAGAAGTCTACAAAGAAAATAGCCACCAAACTCAGCCAAGAAGAATCTATAGAGAAAGACCAGAAGAAAACTTGGACGGACCAGGTCAGAGTGACAAAAAAAATAAAACCCTCAAGATCTACATCTGGAGGGACAAATCTAGAAACTACATGCCCTGAAATGACCTCAAAGTGTTCACCAAGGCAGAAATCAACATTGCACACCTTAAGAGAAAGGACCTCAAAGCTCTAACTCAAACACTGAAAAAGAAGTAGAATCCTCACATCCACTCCACAAAAACTAGAGCCATATTGAAGTGCAAGGACCCCCAAGCCACCAAGACCACCGGGAAAACCCTGACATTGCATCAATCCTTGAATGAACTAGAATGGAAGCTAAAACTAGAGGAAAAAACTACAACACACTAGGCGACTCACCTACAGGAATAACAACACATCGTCATACAAGAAAAGGACTCATGGCCACCAATCATCTCACCTAGCAAGAAAAATATATTCTGATCCAACCCAAAGAAAGTGTGGTCATAAACCAAGCATGAAGGAGGGAAAAAACTGCAACGAAAGAGAGAACAACAAACGACGAGCTTGGGCTCCCCCAAGGCACAAGCTCTAGATCAGATGTAGCCAACACAACCCTGACCACCCAGGAGAGACGAGCCATGAATAACCTTGCAGCGGCCTCGACAAGAAACAATCGAGAAAATACATGGCTCTCTGGTTAGGGTTTCCTAGCCACAAAGTTGTATTATCTTCTTGATCCCCTCATAAAATTTAAAATGTATCATTATCTCGATACATTGTAATCTAAAATGTTTTTTTATACTTTTTTTAATGTATAATATTGTCACTCCCAACTTGACATCCTATTCATTTCGAACACTCCTATCCACCACTAGAACATTGTTTTCTTCCTGAATTTAAATTTTGAAATTTAGGCAAGTCAAAATAAAAAATTATGTTAGAGAGTCGTTGGGATCAACTAAGCTTATAATGAGCTCAATTATGTTGGAGGGTTGGAAATATCTAATGCCTCTAAAAGTATCGTTTTTGAGAGGTTATGTTAAACGAGTTAAAATATGACTCACATATCCTTATCATATAAAACATTATGACCATCTATGATATAAAACACTATGACCAGTTGTGATGTGCATGATCACACATCACAAGTTTGATTTCCCTTATCCACAATGGGTAGAGAAAGCATGTGAGAAATAACTATATCATATATTTCTTTTTAATAAAATGTTTATATAATTAAGTTGATAAAAATAATGGGAAAATATGTTAAGAGAATGTGATACGATGCTAATTCAAATGTTTTATTTTATATTATTAAAACGTCTAATTTCGTTTATTGTATTGTTTTTTAAGTTCGTTTATAATTTTTTTAGAAAAAGAAGAGAGTAGACATTATTTCCTGACACAAGAAAAATGATTTATTCAATTATTATAATACTACATGTATAAATATATCAATCTTTTCTGTAAAATAAATACACTATTTTAACATATTAACAATTTGATGAAAGAGTACTTCAACCACACACCAAACTAGGAGTTAATTAGTTAGAAGATAATCTTCCATATCCAACTAGATTTAACATTTTTTTGGAATTATTTCTCAAGTAGAGACAAAGTACACATTATAATGACCAATACAATAACAAACAACACATACTCCCTTAGATACTTAAGATGCTCCTCAATAACAAAGTATTTCTTTTGGTTCAGAGGTGGACTTGCCTCTTGTAGAAATCAACAATTTTTGGAAGTCCATATAAAGGAACAACCATCCAGTGGAATACATGGGTACATAACCTATACAAGTATTAGTATAATAGGGATTCTTTCAGGTACATGGCTCATTCAACCTCTTGATGACACCCTCTTGGATGTGCAACCAATTCCATGAGCATTCCAAGGGATAACCAATGCAACAAATGCACCTAGTATTGGTTGACACTTGACCCTTGAATCTTACGACATTCTAATACACACAAAAATTGTAAATAGGTTTCTAGTCTCATAAAATCACCTTCAGTCCACAACCAACATATGGTCTACTCATATATCATTCTGTTGGATCATTTTCTCATTGATGCCAATGGTTTTATTGATTGATGTCAAGTGATTGATTGATGTCAAAAGATTGATTGATTGATGATTGATGTAATGTAATATGTATCGCACTTCAAGAGAATGCATAGATGAATATGGATCAATGAGTTGTCATTGATATGATGAATATCAATGAGTTGTCATTGATACATGATGAAGATGGATCGATGTGGTTTCATTGGTATATGATGCAACTTTGGAAAAATGTATAGATGACTCATTATTTTCTCATCATGATTTATAAGGTGCACAAATGGATGAACTCCAAAGTGGTCCCCTTATGGTGAAAGACTTCACGGGAAGAAGCTTTGTGGATCGAGTTATCCTAGAAGAATGGTTGGAGGACCCATGCTCTCATTATTGTCTTATCATGATTGATAACGTGCACAAATGGATGAACTCCAAAGTGGTCCCCTTATGGTGAAATCCCTCATGGGAAGACGCTTTATGGATTTAGTTATCCTAGAAGAATGGTTGAAGGACCCATGCTTGTATGTGGAATAATGAGATGAATATCAAGTAAATTGTTGGTGAAACTATCCTAGAGGGATAGTGACTGTCATGCCATTTCCGGTGGTATGTGGAATGTCACATAACTCCTCATGGTTTGAGAGTTATGGCCTTACGAAGATGAAGGACCCCCACATGAAGGCTTGAACCCCCCAAGGTCAAAGAAGTCAAAGTGACCTAAAATAAGAAATCATTATTTAAATGATAAAGTAAAGTGACAAAGTCAAGGTGGATTATTTAAATAATAAAGAGAAGTGACAAAATCAAGAAATGATAAAGTAAGGTGAAAAATTCTAGAAGGAATATTTAAATTATAAAGTATTGGAGAAATTTCTATTTATGGAAAGTGGTTAACCTTAAAATAAGGAAAATAGGTTAAGTGACCTAGAAATGGTTTAAGTGATCTAAAAATGGGTTAAGTGACCTATAGGATGAAAGTATAAATAAGATAGCAATGGTCTCTTGTAGATCATCCTTTTGGTGGATCAATGGAGAGCTTCTTGTGAGAATATCTTTTGGAGTATTGATGGAGAGCTTCTTGTGAGAGCTTCTTGAGCATTTTTTGTTGGACACACCTACCACACTTAAGGGGGAGGGGAATGAATGAGTGTGGGGATCTTTTTCCCAAAACTTCCCTCTTACACAAAAACTCCTTAGTTAACATTCAACATTTGCTCATTACTCATTGTTGTCATATATAATCAGATAGATGTGAATAAATATCAGCAACATATATCAGCAACATATCATCAACAAATCATCTTCACAAGGAACACAAATAACAGAAGATGTATGTACAATTTTTCTTTTTATTATGGACTTCAATCTGGGGGTTTTTTAACAACAACTAAATAGAGTACAACTCTACAAGAGAACCAGCTCTATATGCAAGACTCATCTTACATTCTCAGCACCACTTGAGATGAGGCAACAATTCTCAACATATATCAATCTGTCAACATAAACAAGTGCATCAACCATGCAATAACCTATGCCAAACAACCTGTAATCAACCTGTACCATAAACAAGTGCATCCAACCATGTACCAAGTATATACCAATCATGTGTCAAATAATCATCAACAATGACTCATCAATATATACCAACATCATCATCTATACACCTCATGTATGTGCCAACTCATCAACTGCTTGTCTCAACCATGACTAGTTTTGGATTAGTCAACAACCCCAACTTGAAATGATCAAAACTTTGTACTTGTAATCAATAAAGATATGAAATTGATACACAATGTTCTTCAGTGTGGTTTATGCAATTCCTCTAGGTGTCACTACTTGGAACCTTTTAGAAAAGGCGTTATAGAAAAAATGGCATACCTTGTTGAATTTTGGCTTATTCTAGAGAGCGACCTTGTAGAGTATGGTCCGCACAAACTATTCATTTAATTGATCTGAAACTATTACAAAACATACTACAGCCTATAACCTAACCAACACATTTTTTCTCACTAAATTTGGATTTGTTACAAAGAAGTTATGACGTCTTAACCCGAAACCTCGTTTTTGACTAGTTTCAGGACTAGCCACAAACCCTATTTTCCATGGAGTGTAACTCCAAAAATACAAAGACACACAAGTTGAATTTTTTACCACAGATGCATGGGTATGTTTTCTCAATGGAATAGAAATTTCACGGTCTAAATAATTATATAAATTTTTTTATAGAGAAACTGGTGAGATGACTTGTAAATAACATACCTTAGAAAACATCATCAAAAGAATTTATCCTTCCTTGCATTTCGGCCTTATTTTCTTCACCTTTCCTCAGAATTCCAGATTAAATATCCTTGGTTACCTTAGAAACATATAGATATTCAATATTCTCAAGTGTGATTAAAATGAGAGAGCATTGCCTCTTATTTATACTCTCCAAGGAGCTTCCTTAAAAACATCTTCTAGGTCACTTGGCCCCACTTTCCTTATTTTAGGGTTAACCCACTTCTAATTTCTCCATTAAATTTATTATTTAAATAATTTATTATTTAAATAATTTATTTTGTATTCACCTTGAATGATAGTACACTCATCACTTCATGATGCAGGAGCATCGCCCACATCAAGCAAGCCAGCGCGGAAGGCAAGAGACAACTTGACAAGCGCCAACACAAATTTTGAAAATTGTCTTGGAAGTTGATGCGCAAAATCATAAATGTAATAATTTAATGAGGTGCAGTTGTATAATGTAATTGGACCTTGAGAAGCCCGCTCTCATCCTTAGTAGGTAGGAGGCATTTAAAGTACTTAATGTAGGTAGGTAGAAATTAATTCTAGACTAGACTGTTTGAGAGCACAGGAGGGAAACGAGATATAGACACCCTCAATGTGTATTGTAATATTATTATTGTGTAGGAAGAACAAGAGCATGCAGAGAGCTGTGTAAGAACACCCATGTACAGATATTTGGATTAATAGAAGAAGTTGATTCAAATTCATTACGTTGTGTTGTTCTTTGTGTAAGTGCATTGATTGATATGCTCATGAATGTTTGCTTCCTGTTATACATATGATTTGATACGCTGTGTATATGATTTCATGTTTGAAGTTGAAGTTTGAAGGGTAGAGCGAATTAGTCTCAATTGTTTCTCTATCTGAGCCAGAGTTCCTGCAAGGAGTGCAGTTGAAGTCATCTGCAAGGAGTGCATTGACAAAGGGTCCAGATAGATTAACCTTTGTTCTAAGTACCCAGAAGTGAAGTTGGGCACAGGAGCCGTGCAAGGAGTGCGCAGGCTAAGAAGAGACTCAGAATTGTGAATCTGAGTGAATAATTCAAGGACTGTTGTTGCAGGTGTGCACAGAGTCAAAAGAGCTCAACACTTGGAAGTGCTTGAGAATTGCCACAAGGAGTGCACGCAAGAGTCTTCTTGAAGACTCAAAGTTGTGTGAAAGCTCAGGAGGGACAAGGATTTCAATCTCATTGGAAGAGAAGCATAGGAAGTTTGTGCCGTGGAGTGTTTAAACAAGCATTGCACAGTTGCCCCGTAGCCCAACAAGTTTTTCGCAGAGGAATACTGGGTTCATTTCGTGGAATCATGAAAGGGAAGAGACAGATTGTTAGGATCTTGTGGAGAGGATTCACGAAATCCTGCTAGTCATCCGATCTGGTAAAGGAGCGTGGGGTTTATGGCTGCGTTTGGAGTTTAATCCCTAGGAATCGTGAGCCGTTGGATCATCGACCAGTTACCCATCAGCTGTCCAATATGACAGGATTTGCACAGGGTTTAAACCCTCTTAGGTAGAGTGAGAACCCCGAGAAGCATCAAAATATCGAGGCGTCAAGGTTCAGGAAATTGGAAGTCCCATGGATAGGAGGTCGGGGAAATCCATCATGAAAATCCTGACGAGTTTAGAGCCGTCCATCTGTTGAGACAGGTGGCAGGAATCAAGATTCATTGGTATATCGGGAATTCAGTAGACAAGAGTCTGAGACCTGTTGAACCCTAGAACGACGAAAGGATCATATCCGTAAGATCTCGGGAGGGACACGTGTCGCGATCATCCAACATCGGAGATCCGGACATTGGAGGTTGCGCAGGTAAGCATTTTTGGTTTTATAATTTGGCAAAACCTGAGGGTTGATCTGAACCATCCATCCACTGGGGATGCGTGTCAGAAATCCGGGGAGAGTCCAAGATCAGCGTTTTTTGGAGGTCCTGAGGACAAAATACTCTTGCAAGTCAAAACCGCGAAGTCCAATTTTTTGACAAGAGGAGAGCTCCGTGTGGACCCAACTGACGTCATCTCATCGTAACAGGGAAATCGAGGATTTCTAGGGTAAAAACCCTGAGGTACATCAGGACCATCCATCTTTAAGGACGCGTGGCATCGATCTTGACTTTCAGGAAAGGTCCCGAAATGGGAGTCAAATTGGGAGATCAGCATTCGTGAGATCGAGGAATCAAAGGCCAAAGCACTTCGACATTTGAAGTCACGAAACCCCTAGAGATATCGGGAGTCGTTGATCTCAGCGACCGATCACCGCCATTGATTATGGAAGGGCATCCTAGTGATGTCATATCGCGAAATCGCAAGTCGGAATATCGGGAGTTCCATGGGTAAGAGATTTAGCACACTTCGACACTCGAAACACTGAATCCCGATAGAAAGTATGACTATAGTCATATAAGAGGAGGTCGCATGGACCAAACGCATAGCCCAGAGGCTAAAGCAACAAGGGAGTGCATCGGGATATCTGAGATCGGGAAATCGGGAACCAAAGGGTCACGACATCGGGACATTGAAAAACCCCAAAACCCGATTTTCTATTTTTCCGTCAGGTAGAGAACAGTGATTGGCCTAGAGGCTGCGAAGGGCCGAAAAGACCTATGGGCCAATTTCAAAGGAGATTCTAGCAGAGAATCGAAGGAGCCATTCCGACTTAAGGGAGGAAATTGAACGATCCTTAAGACCGAGAGGTCAGGCGCAGGACCTGCTTAGGTAGGTGCCCGGGTGGATGCCATCAAGTGGTATCAGAGTTTAGAAAAGCTTATTTGTGTTCTGTAGCAGGTAGAAGGAAGATTCATCATGCCACTGAGGAGAAGAGATAGACAATCACCTGATCTAGAGGAGGAAAGGGAGACATCCTGAGGAAGGGGTAGACAAGTGCAGAATCCAGAAGTAGAAAGAGATCTGCATAACATACGCGCCAGACTTGTGGACATGGAGATAAGACAAAAACGTACAGCTGATATAGGAGATGTCAATGAGTCCAGAAGTGAAGATGATGCTGAACATGGAGAAGAAGAAATCACAGTAGAAGGTGCAGCAAATGAACACTTGCTTAAAGTTGTTGCAAGAATGGGCGCAAAGGCGAAGATGGACATTCCAGTTTATGAAGGAAACTTGGATGTTGAAGAACTTCTAGACTGGATTAGAGCCCTGAATACTTATTTCAACTATGAATATGTCGAAGAAGACAAGAAAGTCAAGCATGTTGTCATGAGATTAAAAGGACATGCAACATTGTGGTGGGATGAACTACAAGCGGGCAGGCGTTGCCAAGGCAAGCATAAAATTAAGAGCTGGGATAGGATGATTGCAAAGATGAAGGAAAAATTCATCCCCAGGGATTACCACATTACTCTGTTCAGGAGAATGCAGAACCTGAGACAAAAGCTGATGTCAGTGAAAGAATAGACTGAGGAATTATACAGGCTGAATATCAGGGCAGGTCATCATGAAAGTGATGATGAAAAAATAGCCAGGTACATGAATGGCCTGAGATATGAGATTCATGATGAGATGAGCATGGTAACCATCCAAACAGTGGAAGATGCTTATCATATGGCTTTAAAAGCAGAAGAGAAGCTAAGCCGAAAGAAGAGTCGAAGAGGCTGAGGCGGGAGTCAAGCCAGGGGCAAATCAGTTGCTTGGGACAAATATCAGAAACCCAAGGAGGACTGGAAGAAACCTCAGACTCGAACTGATTGAGGTGGAAGCTCCAAGCGAGGGCAATATGCTAAATAGTGAAGGCAAAATACTGAGCAGAGAGGAGGGTATTCTGAAAATAATACTTTTCCTCGTACTAGATGTTATCACTCCAGGAAACTACTTAGGGTTGTAAACTAAGTATGCCTGGTAACTTAAGAATTGAATACTTTTCAGTAGGTGGATCAATGGGATACTAAGATAGCACAATGGAGAGATTTACTTATCAGAATATCTTAATGAATCAGCGCTTTTAGAAACTGTCAATCAGATGCAATATAACAAGAAAGGTATGAAGAATACTATTCAGATAACCAAATACATGTGGAATGCAGGGTCAGATAACCAAGTACATTGGAATGCAGGGTCATACTAAACAGTAAAGGAT
>ML778110.1:973894-993896 GCA_009831015.1 Picea engelmannii | reverse complement strand
TGATCTCCTTAGCTGTTGAAAGTGGGCACTTTCCACAACGCACAATGAACCTTTGAAAACAAGTTAGCTGTGGAAAGTAAAAAATGACAATTTTGAAAAAAGAAGACTTTACAATCCAAATTATTTTTAAGTCAAACCAAAATTTAAAATTTTGCAGCTAAAAGACTTAACAATGAGTTGAGGAAACTATCAATAGCCATGCTATCCACTGTAAAACTCAACCAAAATGATGGTGCTATTTTGGAAGTTAACACTAGAGGTAGAGGAAGAGGAAGAGGTGGAGTAATCACATGCTTCACGTGTGGAAAGAATGGACACAAGTCTTATGAGTGTCCAGAGAAAAAGAAAGAATGTGGAGAGACTCACATCGCTGAAGCACAGAGGTGAGATGTGGAGGCAGAAGACGGTAAAGGAGGAAGATCGCTGATGATGCGAAAATTCCTTTTGATGCTAGAGAAGGAGGTGGAGAAATCAGTGCAAAGAAACAATCTTTTTCGGATTGCTTGCAAAACCAAAGAGGGGGTGTGCAAGGTCATTGTGGACAGTGGAAGCACCGATAATCTTGTTTCAACCGAGATGGTAGAAAAGCTAGAGCTGGAGATGAGTGAACATCCGAGTCCATATAGAGTTTCATGGCTACAAAAAGGACATCAGGTAAATGTCACTAAACAGTGTTTAGTTGAGTTTAAAATAAGAGAATATAATGATAATATCTTGTGTGATGTTATTCCTATGGATGTTTGTCATCTATTGCTGGGTAGACCATGGAAATATGACAGAAATGTGATTCATGATGGGAGGATGAATACGTATACCCTAGAGAAGAATGGGAGAGCTCATATGTTGCTTCCAATCAAGGATAAGGAAGTGAAGCCGGAAGTAAGCAACACTATACTTCTCATGAGTGGGAAGGAACTTCTTACAGAGGTTAAGAATAAGGAGGATCCACAATTCTTTGTGGTTAGGAAACCGAAGATTGTCTTAACCAGCACAAGAGTGGATGATTTACCAGAAGAAATTTAGGAACTGCTGGAAGAGTTCGTTGATATAGTAGTGGACGAATTACCTTGTTCTTTGCCATCAATCAGAAGTGTGAGTCACCATATTGATCTCATACCAGGAGCTAGTTTGTCGAATAAATTCATGTACATATTGACGCCGCAAGAGAATGAAGAGGTAAAAAGGCAAGTCCGGGAGTTGTTGGACAAAGGTTTAGTCAGGGAAAGCTTTAGCCCGTGTGCTTTTCTGACAGTACTCAGTCCGAAGAAAGACGAAGGCTGGAGGATGTGTACTAACTCAAGAGCGATTAATAAGATAGCCATCAGGTATAGATTTCCATTGTCAAGGATGGATGATCTGATGGATTGCTTAAGTGGAGCAAATTTTTTTTCGAAGATTGATCTGAAGAGTGGATATCACCAGATTCACATGAGGGAAGGTGATGACTGGAAAAAAGCCTTCAAAACCAATGAAGGGTTGTATGAATGGCTTGTTATGCCATTTGTCTTAAGAAATGCGCCATGTACCTTCATGAGGTTGATGAATGAAGTCCTGAAGGAGTTCATTGGGAAATTTTTCATCGTGTATCTGGATGACATACTGATTTTTAGTAAAACAAGGGATGAGCATCTGAAGCATTTGGCTATAGTGATGAAGAGATTACAGCAGGAGAATCTGCTCATAAACATGAAGAAATCTTCATTTATGAAGACATAACTCATTTATTTGGGATTTTTTATATCTGCAGATGAGTTGAGGATGGATCCAGATAAAGTGGACGTGATCAAGAATTGGCCATCACTGAAGAACATATTTGAGGTGAGAAGTTTTCACGGGTTAGCTAGTTTCTACCGAAAGTTCATCAGGAATTTTAGTGGGATTAGTTCAGCAATGATGGACACAGTGAAGAAAAGACACAAATCTTCTCACTGGACAGAAGAGGCTGAGAAGAGGTTTAATCTGTTGAAGAGGAAGATTACGGAACAACCAGGTTTAATTTGCAATCGGGGTTGTCTTGAGTCAAGAAGACAGGTCGATAGCATATTTCAGCGAGAAGCTGAATGAAGCAAAGTTGAAATACTCCACATATGATAAGGAGTTTTATTCTATCATACATGCATTAAATAAATGGAGGCATTACTTAATCTCGAAAGAGTTTGTCTTATATAGTGACAACCATGCACTGCAGTTTGTGACTCAACAAGAAAAGTTGAATTAGAGACATGTCAAATGGGTAGAATATATGCAGAATTTCACTTTTGTAACTAAACACATTTCTGGTACTGCTAACAAATTTGTTGATGCTTTGAGCAAGAAGTGTTTGCTGTTGCAAGAGTTCAAAGTCAAGACGTTGGGTTTTGATGATCTCAGGGACATGTACGCAGATGATCAGGATTTCAAGGAAGCATATGAAGCAGCTAAGAATCCAATTCTCAAAGATAGAATCCCGTGGATAGAATACATGATTCAGGAAGGGTTGTTGTTCAAAGGAAATCAACTGTGTATTCCGAAATTCTCCATGAGGGAGAATCTGCTGAAGGAGAAACACAACGGAGGATTGGAAGGACACTTTGGTCACGACATGACATTCGCGAAACTGAATGAGTCGTATTTTTGGTCGAGAATGCGAGTGAATGTCAAGAGATTCATGGAAAGGTGTAGAATTTGTCAGCATTCGAAGGGAAGGAGACAGAATGCAGGATTCTATCAACCATTTCCCATACCAAAAAGGTCGGGGGATGCGATCAGCATGGATTTTTTATTGGGGTTGCCAAGAACACAAAGAGGTGCTGATTCAATTTTTGTGGTGGTGGATGGATTTTCCAAAATGGCACACTTCATTCCATGTCAGAAGACTAGTGATGCGACTCACATCGCGAACCTATTTTTCAAGGAAGTCATTCAACTTCACAGCCTACTGAAAAGAATAGTTTCGGATAGAGATACGAAGTTCATAGTTCATTTCTGGAGAACCTTATGGAAGAAGTTGGGAACTAACTTGTTGTTTAGTTTAGCTTATCATCCTCAGACGGATGGACAAACAGAAGTAGTAAACAAAAGTGTGGGAGATTTGCTGAGAAGCCTAGTGGCAGAACACCACAGCAGTTGGGACAACATACTACCATAGGCAGAGTTTGCATATAACGATTCAGTAAACAGGAGGACAGGCCAAAGTCCATTTCAGATTGTATATGGCATGTAGCCGAGAGGAGTTTCTGAACTGAGGGATTCATAATAGACTGTGACGAGGAGCGCTAGTGCAGAGGAATTCGCAGAGGCGATGAGAGAACTTCACAGCCAGGTGAAGTAGTGATTGTTGGATTCAAGTCAGGAGTATAAGCGCAAAGCCGATCAACATAGAAGACAACTTCAGTTTGAAGTTGGTGATTTAATTCTGGCACATCTGAGAAAAGAAAGGTTCCCAAGAGGAACATATAATAAGTTGAAGATGAAGAAAATTGGGCCATGTAGGGTCTTAAAGAAGATTGGGACAAATTCTTATGAGATTGAATTATCCGATGGGATCGAAATTTCTCCGATATTCAATATCTCGGATTTGTACCCATACAAGGTTGAGGAAACAAGGACTGGAGATAAGCAGCCAGTGAGTCAGTGGAGAAAGCAGATGTCAGTTGCAGAGAAGCCACAAATGGAGTGCATACTGGACAAGAGGGTAAGTGAAAGGACCAGACGAAAGAAATACTTTGAGTATCTAGTCAAGTGGAGGAATCATCCAATTGAAGATGCCAGCTGGGATAATGAAGGAGAGATTTAGAAGCATGGACAGACCGTGCAGGAGCTCATGGAAAGGATCCCATGAAAATTTTCAAGCGAGGGAGTATGATGCAGGAGCATCGCCCACATCAAGCGATCCAACGTGGAAGGCAAGAGACAACTGGACAAGTGCTAGCACAAATTTTGAAAATTGTCTTGGAAGTTGATGCACAAAATCATAAATGTAATAATTTAATGAGGCACACTTGTATAATGTAATTGGACCTTGAGCAGCCCGCTCTCGTCCTTAGTAGGTAGGAGGCATTTAAAGTAGTTAATGCAGGTAGGTAGAAATTAATTCTAGACTAGACTGTTTGAGAGCACAGGAGGGAAACGAGATATAGACACCCTCATTGTGTATTGTAATATTATTATTGAACAAGAAGAACAAGAGCATGCAGAGAGCTGTGTAAGAACACCCATGTACAGATATTTGGATTAATAGAAGAAGTTGATTCAAATTCATGGCATTGTGTTGTTCTTTCTGTAAGTGCGTTGATTGATATGCTCATGAATGTTTTCTTCCTGTTATACATATTCTTTGATACGCTGTGTATATGTTTTCATGTTCTAAGTTGAAGTCTGAAGGGTAGAGAGAATTAGTTTCAATTGTTTCTCTATCTGAGCCAGAGTTCCTGCAAGGAGTGCAGTTGAAGTCGTCCGCAAGGAGTGCGTTGATAGAGGGTTCAGATAGATTAACCTTTGTTCTAAGTACCCAGAAGTGTAGTTGGGCACAAGAGTCGTGCAAGGAGTGCGCAGGCCAAGCAAAGACTCAGAATTGTGAATCTGAGTGAAGAATTCAAGGACTGTTGCTGCAGGTGTGTGCAGAGTCAAAAGAGCTCAACACTTGGAAGTGCTTGAGAATTGTCACAAGGACTGCGCGCAAGAGTCTTCTTGAAGACTCAGAGTTGTGTGGAAGCTCAGGAGGGACAAGGATTTCAATCTCGTCAGAAGAAAAGCACAGGAAGTTTGTTCCGTGGAGCGTTTAAACAGGCGTTGCACAGTTGCCCCGCAGGCGAACAAGGTTTTCGCAAAGGAATACTGGGTTCATTTCATGGAATAATCAAAGGGAAGAGACAGACGGTCAGGATCTTGTGGAGAGGATTCGTGAAATCCTGCGAGTCATCTGATCTGGTAAAGAAGTGCGGGGTTTACGACTGCGTTCGGAGTTCCATCCCCAGGAATCGTGAGTCATTGGATCATCGGCCAGTTACCCGTCAGCCGTCCGATCTGACAGGAGTTTCATAGGGTTTAAACCCTCATGGACAGAGTGGGAACCCAGAGAAGCATCGGGATGTAGAGGTGTCGGGGTTCGGGAAATCGAAAGTCCCGTGGATAAGAGGTCGAGGAAATCCATCGTGAAAATCCCGACGAGTTGAGAGCCGTCCATTTGTTGGGACAGGTGGCAGGAATCGAGAATCATCGGTATATCGGGAATTCAGTGGACAAGAGTCTGAGACCTGTTGAACCCCAGAATGATGAAAGGATCACAGCCATAAGATCTTGGGAGGGACACGTGTCGCGATCATCCAACATCGAAGATCCGAACACCGGAGGTTGCGCAGGTAAGTGTTTTTGGTTTTATAATTTGGTGAAACTTGAGGGTTGATATGAACCGTCCATCCACTGGGCACGTGTGTTAGAAATCCGGGGAGAGTCGAGCATTGACGTTTTGGAGGTCCTGAGGACAAGATACTCTTGCAAGTCAAAACCGCGAAGTGTAATTTTTCGACAAGAGGAGAGCTCCATGTGGGCCTAGCTGACATTGTCTCGTCGTAAAACGGAAATCTGGGATTTCCAGGGTAAAAACCCCAAGGTACATCAGAACCGTCCATCTTTAAGGATGTGTGGCATCGATCTTGACTTTTGGGAAAAGTCCCGAAAGGGGAGTCAAATTAGGAGATCGACATTCGTCATATCAGGGAATCGAAGGCCAAAGCACTTCGACATTTAAAGTCGCAGAACCCCGAGAGAGATCGAGAGCCGTTGATCTCAGCAACCGATCATCGTCGTTGATTGTGGAAGGGCATCCTAGTGACGTCATATCGCGAAATCGCGAGTCAGAATATCGGGAGTTCCGTGGGTAAGAGATTTAGCACACTTCGACACTTGAAACCCCGAATCCCGATAGAGAGTATGACTACAGTTATATAATAAGAGGTCGCGTGGAACAAACGCATATCCCGGAGGCTAAAGCAACAAGGTAGCGCATCGGGATATGTGAGATTGAGAAATCGGGAACCAAAGGGTCACGACATCGGGAGTTTGAAAAACCCCAAAACCTGATTTTCTATTCTTCCGTCGGGTAGAGAACAGTGATCGGCCTAGAGGCTGCGAAGGGCTGAAAAGACCTGTGGGCCAATTTCAAAGGAGATTCCAGCAGAGAATCGAAGGAGCCATTCTGGCTCGAGGGAGGGAATTGAATGATCCTTAAGATCAGGAGGTCAAGCGTGGGACCTGCTGAGGTAGGTTCCCGGGTGGACGCCATCACTTCACTTTATTATTTACCTTTTAAAATCCCTTAAACCACTTTGACTGCTTTGACCTTTTGGGGCTTCTAGATGACATGTGAGGGTCCTCCAACTTCGTAAGGCCATACCTCTCAAACCGTGAGGAGTTATGTGACATTCCACATACCACCAGAAATGGCATGACATGTACTATCCATATAGAATATTATTGTCTGAAAATATATCATAACTCATACTGTTACTCATCAAACAAACTTGGGTCCATGACCCAAACTTGGGGTCTCCAACTTCTCATGTCCATAACTCTCTAACCGTGAGGAGTTATGTGACATTATACATACCACTGGAAATGGAATGACAAGAAATATACATCTAGGATATTTTCACTAACAATTTCCTTGATCTTCATCTCATTATTCCACATACAAGCATGGGTCCTTCAACCATTCTTCTAGGATAAATCAATTTGCAAAGCATCTTCCCGTGAGGGATTTCACGATAAGGGGAACGCTTTGGAGTTCATCCATTTGTGCACCTTATCAATCATGATAAGACAATAATGAGAGCATGGGTCCTCCAACCATTCTTCTAGGATAACTCAATCTGCAAAGCATCTTCCCATGAGGGCTTTCACCATAAGGGGACCACTTTGGAGTTCATCCATTTTTGCACCTTATCAATCATGATAAGACAATAATGAGTCATCTATACATTTTTCCAACAATGCATAATATACCAATGAAACCACATTGATCCATCTTTATCATGTATCAATGACAACTCATTGATCCATCTTCATCATATCAATGACAACTCATTGATCCATCTTCATCTATGCATTCTCAGCAAGGACAATACATATTATATTACATCAATCATCAATCAATCAATCCTTTGCAATCAATCAATCACTTGAAATCAATCAATGAAATAAATCAATCAAACCATTGGCATCAATGAAAACATGATCCAACAATCTTCCCCTTTGGCATTGATGTCAATACCAACATTGATGTCAACACCAATTACCAATTATTGATGTCAACACCAATTACCAATTATTGATGTCAACATGTAGATAAGGCATGCTCTACATCAATAGTCAATGTGACTATCTCTCCATATATAAACATCAATCACATCAATGTGATTAACTCTCCCCCTTTGACATCAATGGAAAAGGGCCATTCTCATCTTGGGGTTTCTCCCCTTGCTTGAACTCTCCTTGGAGCTGCTCCCCCTGTCTGAATTCCTTTGATCTTCCTCTGAATAATCTCTCCCCTTTTGAACAATGGATATCACCATGAAGTAATGTTGAAGATACATCGAACATACTCCCCCTGTGACCATTGCTCCCTCTAAAATTATGCTTATGTTCTCTGTCTTCAAGTATAGGGCTCTTTTCTAGGTATGCATATGATAAATATCTCCTCCTAGAATCATGGGAAGAATAATGACTCCCCCTATGGGTATGTATCCCCTATATTTTCTACAATATGAACATTGTGTTACCATATAACGATCCTTGGACCTGTTCATGCATCAGACTCATGCCATACCAAGCATCATGAATCAAAAGATATGTCAACAATGAAATAAAGAATCATGAGCAAAATATCAACCAAGTGCATCATGTACAAAATGTGTGCTCATCATGCACAACACCTGTGTACATCAACATCATGCAATGTGCTAAAAGATATCATCCATGGAATGCATCAATCATATACCTTTATCAACATGCCAACATGTGCATCTACCAATATACCAACCATGTGCATCTACCAATATGCCAACCATTTGCATCTACCAAAAATCCAAACAATGTATCATATCACTCATGATATGTCTCCATGATGAACCAAGTGCCACAATCAGCTATCTCAAATACATGCCAATTGTTGTGCTAATCAAGTAGTACCAATGGTGTAGTATTATCAAGCATATGTCATCTATGAGTGTACCAAACATGTACATTACCATGCGCCAATACCACAAAATGATGAATCCCATATATGTATGCCAATTCCTCCATAAAACATTTGTCAATCAAACTGCTAGTAGGTGCCTCTTCCAATGTACTAGTACCAATCACGCATCAACTATAAATCAACAATGATGTACAACATGATCACCTCATCAAATCACCAACCATATGTACCAATATGTAGCCCAATCCACATGAAAAATGCATGCACCATGATATCAACATATGCTTCCAATAATACATCATAATATATATCAATGAAAATCAAATATGTACCAGCCATGTACACCAATAGATCAACATCAATCTATACTCATGGGTTAGTGTCATGCACTCAAGATTTTATTTTACATAATCCAATAGATGAACACTTAAAACTACAGAAAATAGTGTTAGAACCTGCAACAAACAATGTCAGACCCTACAACAGAGTGTTTTACCATCACATCAAGCTACAATCCTTGTGCATAGCCTTTTTCTCAAGGCTTTACCACATATACGCGGTCTGCTGCACAACAGATCATGTATGTATGTGACCTATACAAGGTCAGCCTACTTATGTACACGACTGATATGATTGTCACCCGCGTATTCTTCAGTAGATGAATTACTTGATATTCCCTTCAGTCTTTCATTCCATTCTGGCTGCTCTGTCTTCTTCACCCACTTCTCTAGATGTCCCTGCTCCTCAAAACTTGAGCTCTGAGCATCCATATTTTCAAAGATGTCTCCCTTCCTTTCTTCATTCCTTCTTCTAGCCATGCTATTTGAAGTTCTTATCATGGACTTTCTTCTTGTGTTCCAACACTCATGGAATTTGTGGCCTAATCCACTATAGTTGTAGCAACTCATAGTGTTACAGTGACTAGAGATGTGTCCTACTTGATCACATCTCCAACACCTCATGGTGTTATAAAATTTTCCATTATATCTCCTTTCATAAGATCTACATTCAAAAGCTTTGTGACCATATCCATTACATGAATAATAATTCCCATGAAAAATGCTTCCATACCTTTGCTTGGGTGTCCCAAGAATAGCTTCTTGATGTCTTCCTTGCTTTGTTCTTTTGAAATTTTGTTTGCCTTGTGAAGATGGTTTCTTTGCAACATTGTCTTCCTTATTTGATGGATTTACCTCATGCTTCTTTGAGGTGATTTCTTCAGCATGTGTATCTTCTCCTTTGTATCCAAGACCTGATTTATCATATGGTGATCTTTGACTTTCTAAGATCTCATCCAATATTCATGAGCTATTTAGGAATTTGTTTGACTTTTCTACCTTCTTTCTAAGGTCAACAATTTCAGCTTCTATCTTACAACATGACTCTTAATTTTCATTTATTTGATTCTTCAATAGTTCCTATATTCTTTTGGCTTCTTCAATTTGGGTCTTGAGATGGACAATAGTTTCAAAACTTTTTCTAATCTCATCATCTACCTTAACATTTTCATTTTCAATCTTTAGTCTTGTGATTTCGTCTTCCTTTTCTTCTAGTTGAGAACTCTCTTCTTGTTCTTTGATCATTCCCTTTAACTTCAAGATGTACCTTTGACTCCTCCTAAGAAACTTCTTAGTGTTATCCGAAAGATAGTTATAGTGTGTATAAAAATGATCACTCCTATACATGTATAAACCCTCTTCAATTTTCTTTTGAAGTTCTAATAGATTTTCTTCTATTCTTTCCATGGGATAACTATCCTCAAACTTTACACAAACTATTTCTAGATGATCTTCTTCACTTGAGAAAAATTCAACATCATCATACCTTGAATCATTGAAATCAAGAGTCTTGGGAGATTCTTTACCTTCAATATCTTCCTTCTTGCCAACACCATCACATGATATTTTGCCTTCATTTGAAATGTCTTCAAGATCTTCCTTTGTGCTATCATTACTTGATTCTTTATCTTCACTTGAAATGTTTTCAAAATCACATTTAGAAATAATATAATCAAGATTTTTTGATGATTCTTTACCTTTGATGATCTTGATGGAGTTGTCTTCAATTTCTTCCTTCTCCTTCTTGCTTTGATATGTCTCCTCTAGATTTATCCATAGATCCTTGGCAAAAGTGCATTGTTCCATGCTCTCTTTGATAGGGCTTGAGAGTACACTAAGAATGGTCTTGAGAGCCAATGCATCATTCTTATTTCCTTCCCTTTGATTTGCAAACTTTGACTTGTTCTTCAATGGAACATATCCACCGATGGTTTCCTTCCAAATAGCTACTCCCATTATCTTCAAATACACTTTCATCTCTATTCTCCAAGTAGAATAGTTTTCCTCATCAAGGATTGGAACTTCATCATCCATTTGTGTGTCTATGGATCGCGTTCAAGCTTTGTTAAGCCTTGTAGTGAATGCCTGCTCTGATACCAATTGTTGGACACACCTACCACACTTAGAGGGGGGGGGTGAATGAGTGTGGGTATCTTTTTCCCAAAACGTCCCTCTTACAGAAAAACTCCTTAGTTAACATTCAACATTTGCACATTACTCATTACTGTCATTTACAATCAGTTAGATGTGAATACATATCAGCAACATATATCAACAACAAATCATCAACAAATCATCTCCACAAGGAACAAAAAGAACACAAGATGTATGTACAATTTTTCTTTTTATTATGGACTTCAATCCGGGGGTTTTTCAGAAATAACTGAATATAGTAAAACTCTACAAGAGCACTAGCTCTATATGCAAGACTCATCCTACATTCTCAGCACCAACTGAGATGAGGCAACAATCCTCAACATATATCAATCTATCAACATAAACAAGTGCATCAACCATGCACCAACCTGTGCCAAACAACCTGTAATCATCTCGTACAATAAACAAGTGCATCCTGACGTAGACCCCCTTGCCCTCGGGCCAAGATCCACACAGGATCATTCCAATTATTCCATGAGTCGAAGTGACTCCTTCAGTTCCATGCGGAAACCTTCAACAAATTTGATCGACAGGTCCTTCAAAAACCACACCTGTGCAAACATGCACAAGGCGTGAGCTTCACCTCCTCTAAGAAACCACAACGCTCTAACCGAGGCCTTAACACAAGTGCCTTTCACAACTCGTGATCTCACTGGTTCATGAGTCAAAGCTCTCGGCTCCTCTTTCTCCAAGCCTCTAATACCTGAGCTTGCGATATGGGTATATCTCCTCCTATTAGCTCCCTCTACATAGAACCATAGGCTAGGGATAACTGCTAGCACCTCTTGCTACTCGCGACTTCACGAGTTGGAGTGTCGAGCTCTCGTGCTCTTTTCTTGCGAATCTTCGAAGTACAATAAGTCAATAGGATGTTGACTCCTTCCTAGGCAAAGAGTGTCCACCTGTCAACCACACGGTCCCCACCTGATGGATGCGCCATGTGTTTGCCCGAGACCTAGCCCTCGGCACTTTACGACTTCTATAGTGGAAAGTGATTCCTCCAATCTCTAAACCCCCGATTAATGATATAGCAAAGGTTCTGATCCAACGGTCTTCCCATGACCTGGATCCAACGGCTATCTCTCCTCCTCACTACGGAATGAATTGAAACAAGAGAAATGGCTCACACTGACCCTCGAATCTTGGGTGATGGGTTTCACCAACCTTTAACCACCCTGCAACTCTGCAAGATCCAATGACTATTGGCTATTCAACACTTCCTTCATGAAGTGTCTCCACCATCTATTTCAGCTGCTCTTTGTCTGTGCACCCTCATAAAGATTAAACTATGTGCAACTTTCTCCGGATCCAATGGTTGTCGACTATCCATGCAAGATCTGATGGCCCAAATCTCTTTCTCTTCTACTGCACTTTCCTTTCTGCACCAGGATGTAAACTTCAACGATCCACATCTTTCTTCCAGCATCGATCCTACGGTAGCTGTAGCTCCCTCATGAGCTTCCACTTCTTCCTTCTCCTTGGAAGATTTATGAAGTATCAAAGGTCTCGACCTTTGCTTCCTCTTGCGAGCCTGCAACCTTGGTCTTGCCTGCATTCTTGGGATGCTCCGCCTCCTGAGCTTTGCGATTGTGAAACCTTGAAAGGTTTCCCTGACTTCTGCACTCCTTGCAGTCATCTCTTTATGTGCAAAGGCATTGTTCCTCCTGAGCTTTGTCAACATCAAACCTTGAAGAGGTTCTTGACCTCTGCACTCCTTGCAGAGTCTCTACATGCAAAGGTGCTATCTATCATGAGCTTTTTTGTGCTCTGCTCCTATGCTTGACAAGCCTTCAGAAAATTGTCTTGACAAGCCTTCATACAACTATCTCTCAATACTTTACTTAGGTGTTGGCCTGGTGCATTCCTTGCATAGGTATTTATCCTCTTGAGCTTCAATTGCTCAGACCTCAATGGTCTCTGCCCCTTTCTCTCCTTGAAGGGATGGAAATTCCCTCTAGCAACTTCCTGCTCAAGCACTCCTTCCTAAGCTTGCAAGGTGTTCAGTAACCCTGTGAAGGTCTTCCCTTGACACTTCTCTTCTCCCTGAACTCAAACAAGAGTTCCTTCTATTCCCTCCTACACCAACTCAATGCCCACCTAGAAAAGTTTCCAGAATCCTCAGTGATTCTGTCTTCTCAACGAACTCGAAATAGAGTTATTCTCCTAATGCATCCTGTGCATTCGCTCGTTCCCTCTTGGCAGAGCCTTATAGAATCCTCAGAAATTCTGCCTATCCTCTGTGCCCTTTTTTGCACAGTCTTACCTCCAAGGTGTTCAACAACCTTGAATATTCTCCCTGAGTCAGTGACTTCCTCTGGTGCGCCTTCCTAGCACGTCATTGTCTGAAATTCCATAGAATTCAGAAGTTCACTCATTGCATTGGCTTACAGAACCCACAGTGTTATGTCATGCAACCTCTTGCATGAAGCCTCAAAGAACCCAAACCTGAAATCAAAGAACTCACAGACAATAAATTTTGTCTATCCTTGCAAATGCATACCTAACACACATCTACAGCAAATTATTAACACATAAAGACATTCATTCATGAACTCATAAACACATGAATGATAATATGTAGGAAAAACTGCTATGATTGTATTAATCTGAAGTGCCTCTTTACAATGTGAGCTCGACCTACAATAGAGTCACTGCTCCCTCTCTTCTCTATCTTCTCTAATTGACTAACTCTACAAATCCCAAGGATCTTTTACATGAGGGGGCTCTTTGAGCTCTTCCCTCCAAGCTACCTACTCTATTCAATTACATTGAATGGGTTGTCTTGTCTGAATTGGATCTAGATCCCAGCCTTACAAAACATTAAGAGGCCAACTAACTACAACCTGCATACAAGCATGGTGTTGGCTCTACCAACCTTACAATCATTTAATACATTTTCAAAATTTGAAAATCGAGAAGGCTGTGCCTCTCTCTCCCATCAAATGTTCACTTTGATGTGTTGGCTAGCTGGCACGTAGCTAGCTTGGAGTGATGCTCCTGCATCATACTCCTCTGCTGTGAAAAATTCATGAGCTCCTGCTCATGAGCTTCCTAGCATCGTTGTTGAAATCCACCTGGATCCCAAACAGTTCTTTGGAGCTGTCCATCCACTCCATCATTTCACTATAGCTACTGCCCTGCTGCTATGGCAGTTTCTCCTCTGCTCAACTTCCCTTTGCTAACTGCTTTTGTTGATTAGATCATCAGACTTCTGATCTCCTCGATCTCCTCGTCCAGTTGCTCCAGTGGTTGGATCTCTTTTTGCAGTCTACTCAGCTGCATTTCCTCCCTGCAAATGGGTAGATCAACTAGATCTCCCATGCCATATTCTCTATCTGTTGTGGCCTTAACTTGCCACTCTACTGTAGATTCCAATTTTGCAATCTCCTCACTGAACTATTGTTCAACTTCTTCCTTTGACAGCTTTGCTTCTGCCAGTTCTCCTACTGGTGTATCTCCAACTTCTTCCAGTTACTTCTCAGACTATAATTCTCCTTCATCTGCTGTTGCATGCTTCAACATTACAGTTATCATCAACTGTTCAGCTCCCTGGCTAAAAATTTTGAGCAGTTCCTCAGAATGATCCTTTGCTAACGTTTGCATGGTTGTTTTCTCATGGAATTCATCTATTGGCTCTGGATGGTTCAACCAATCCCCTAGCATCTCCAACTCCTTCTCCCATGGAGTGAGCATCTTATCTGCATGATCTTATTCTTTCCTTGTTGTCAACTTCAGTGCTGCAACTGTCTCCCCTTCAGCTTCCTGGCTGAAAATTTTGAGCCATTCTTCCGAATGCTCCTTTTCTCCTTCTGCTGGGGTATCTCCTGATGTCTGCTCCATCTCTTTCTCCATGACAGTCTCTTCTAGTTGTCTGTCTTCGGTTTTTGCCTTGGCAACACACATGCTTTCCTCAACTGACCTATATGGCAGGAATACCTTTATCCCTCCAATCATCAAAATGCTCTTTTGATCTTCCTCTATTAGCTCCTTTCGTTGATATGAACTCACATCTGAGTTCATGAGACTTTCAGTCAGTCTCATCTGCTCTCCCTTGCCCAGCTGGCAACATGGGATTTTTCTACTGCCCACCTGGAAGTCTATGAGATCAATCGATCCCATATCCATCATCACTCCTTGCTGACATGAACTCACTTCTAAGCTCCCGAGACTTTCATACAGTCTCACTTATTTTCCCCTTCCCACCTGGCAATTTGGGACTTCCTCTCTGCCCTCCTGGCAGTCTCTAAGATCTTCCAGCGATCTCTTCTCCCCATCATCACTAAGATTTCTCCCAGCTTCTAGTTCACACACATGAATCACTTCTTCTTCAACCCTGAGGTCTTCCACATACCTCAGCCATTCCTTCAATAGCTTCCACTACCTTCGGGCCAATAACTCCTTTACTGGCCATTTAACTTTTGTTTTCATGGGCCATTCATATATCAATTGCGATTTTGCATCCTACTGCATTCAAAATGCAAGCTCCTCCATCCTCTCTCTTATCTCAGTGAGTTCTTTGTCCATCTCAGCCTCGCTTTGCTGCTAATGGTTCTTCTTTCCACTATTGCTATGGCCTTCAGTAGCCATCTTCTACCTTCTACATGCCCTCCTGGCAAGTCTGCTTCTATCACTCTGTAACTGAGAGTACTTCCAGCTTCTCCTACAGTCCTCCTGATTTCTTTCTGACTGTTGCACACATGCAACAATCACCACAAAGCTTCAACACTCTGTCTTCCTCTTCCTTCATCTACAAGCTTCCTCTGTTGCATACATAAGTCACATCCTACTATGATACCACTTAGTGTGTATTAGATTGTTTTTCTTCTCCTTCTCTACCTCCTTATGCCATAGTATACAGACAGAAAGTGGCTCTGATACCACTTTGACGCAAACCCCCTTGCCCTTGGGCCAAGATTCGCACAGGATTGTTCCAATTCTTCCACGAGTCGAAGTGACTCCTTCAGTTCCCTGCTGAAACCTTCAACGAATCCAATCCACGGGTCCTTCAGAAACCACACTTGTGCAAACATGCACAAGGTGTGACCTTCACCTCTTCCATGCAACCACAATGCTCTGACCAAGGCCTTAACACAAGTGCCTTTCACAACTTGCGATCTCGTGAGTTCGTGAGTCGAAGCTCTCGACTCCTCTTTCTCCAAACCTATAATACCCGAGCTTGCGATATGGGTATAGCTCCTCCTATTAGTGCCCTCTACATATAACCATAGGCTAGGGATAACTGTTAGCACCTCTCACTACTCGCAACTTCGCGATTTGGAGTGTCCAGCTCTCGTGCTCTTTTCTTGCGAATCTCTGAAGTGCGATAAGTCAATAGGATGTTGAATCCTTCCCAGGTGACGAGTGTCCACCTTTCAACCATGTGATCCCCACCTGATGGATGTGCCACATGTTTTCCCGAGACCTAGCCCTCGACACTTCATGACTTCTATAGTCGAAAGTGATTCCTCCAACCTTTGAACCCCCGATACACGATATAGTGAAGGTTTTGATCCAACGTTATTCCCATGACCTGGATCTAACGATTGTATCTACTCCTTGCTACTCAGAGCTTCATGAAATCAAGAGTTTGGTCTGCCCTCTCCAAACTCCCGAACCTTGAATCCAGGAGATCATCCAACGACGTGGATTGAAGTGAGATCAATGGATCACATTGACCCTCAAATCTTGGGTGATGGGTTTCATCGGCCTCTAACCACCCTGCAACTCTGCAAGATCCAACAACTATCGATTATTCAACACTTCCTTCATGAAGTGTTTCCACCCTCCATTTCAGCTGCTCTTTGTCTGTGTACCCTCCCATAGATTAAACTCTATGCAACTTTCTCTGGATCTGATGGTTGTCGGCTATCCACACAAGATTTGATGGCCCAGATCTCTTTCTCTTCCACTGTGCTTTCCTGCCTGCTCCTGGAAGTAAACTTCAATGATCCAGATCTTTCTTCTAGCATCGGTCCTACGAGAGTTGTAGCTCCCTTCTGAGCTTCCCCTTATTCCTTCTCCTTAGAAGATTTCTGAAGTATCAAAGGTCTCAGTCTTTTATTCCTCTTGCGAACCTGCAACCTTGGTCTCGCCTGCGTTCTTGGAATGCTCCTCCTCCTAAGCTTCGAGACTATGAAACCTTGAAAGGTTTCCCTGACTTCTGCACTCCTTGCAGCTATCACTCTATGCACAAAGGCATTGTTCCTCCTGAGATTTTTCAACGCTGAACCTCGAAGAGGTTCTCGACCTCTACACTCCTTGTAGAGTCTCTGCATGCAAAGGTGCTATCTATCCTGATCTTTTTTGTGCTCTGATCCTTCGCTTAACAAGCCTTCAAACGAATGTCTTGACAATCCTTCAGAGAGCTATCTCTCAACAATTTACTCAGGTGTTGGCCTGGTGCATTCCTTGCACAGGTATTTATCCTCTTGAGCTTCAATTGCTCAGACCTCAATGGTCTATGCCCCTTTCTCTCCTTGAAAGGATGGAAATTCCCTCTAGCAACTTCCTACTCAAGCACTCCTTGCTGAGCCTGCAGGGTGTTCAGTAACCCTGTGAAGGTCTTCCCTTGACAATTCTCTTCTCTCTAAACTCAAATAAGAGTTCCTTCTGTTCCCTCCTACACCAAGTCAATGCCCATCTGGAAAAGTTTCCAAAATCCTCAGTGATTATGTCTTCTCAACGAACTCAAAATAAAGTTCTTCTCCTAATGCATCCTATGCATTCGCTTGATGCCCTCTTGGTAGAGCCTTACAGAATCCTCTGAAATTATGCCTATCCTCTATGCACTCCTCCGCATAGTCTTAACTCCAAAGTGTTCATAAACCTTGAGGATTCTCCCTGAGTCAGTGGCTTCCTCTAGTGAGCCCTCCTAGCACGTCTTTGTCTGCAATTCCATAGAATTCAGAAGTGCACTCATTGCACTGGCTTACAGAACCCACAGTGTTCTATCATGCAACCTCTTGCATGAATTCTCAAAGAACCCAAACCTGAAATCAAAGAAATCACAGACAGTAAATTCTGTCTGTCCCTACAAATGTATACCTAACACACATCTTTAACAAATCATCAACACATAAATACATTCATTCATGAACTCATAAACACATGAATGACAACATGCAGGAAAAACTGCTATGATTGCATTAATGTGAAGTGCCTCTTTACAATGTGAGCTCGGACTGCAACAGAGTCACCTCTCCCTCTCTTCTCTATCTTCTCTAATTGACTAACTCTACAAATCCCAAGGATCTGTTACATGAGGGGGCTCTTTGAGCTCTTCCCTCCAAGCTACCTACTCTATTCAATTACATTGAATTACATTGAATGGGTTGTCTAGTCTGAATCAGATCTAGATCCCGGCCTTACAAAACATTAAGAGGCCAACTAACTATAGCCTGTGTACAATCATGGTGTTGTCTCTACCATCATTACAATAATTTAATACATTTTCAAAATTTTAAAATCGAGAAGACTGCGCCTCTCTCTCCCATCGAATGTGTGCTTTGATGTGATGGCTGGCTGGCGAGTAGTTGTCTTGGAGCTATGCTCCTACATCACATCCAAACATGTACCAAGTATATACCAATAATGTTTCAAATAATCATCAACAATGACTCATCAATATGCACCAACACCATTAACTATACACCTTATGTATGTGCCAACTCATCAACTGCTTGTCTCAACCATAACTAGTTTTGGATTAGTCAACCCCAACTTGAAATAATAATAACTTTTTAACTATAATGAATAAAGATCTGAAACTGATACACAATGTTCTCCAGTGTGTTTTAAGCAATTTCTCTAGGTGGAACTACTTGTAACATCTCAGAAAAGGCATTATAGAAAAAATGGCATACCTTGCTGAATTCTGGATTATTCTAGTAAGTGACCTTGTAGAGTGTGGCCCACACATAATATTCATTGAATTGATCTGAAACTATTGAAAAACATACCAAAGACTGTACCCTAACCAACACATTTGGTCTCACTAAATTTGGATCTGTTATAAAGAATTTATGACGTTTTTACCCGAAACACTTTTTTTTGACTAGTTTCAGGACTAGCCACAAACCCTATTTTCCACGGAGTATAAATCCAAAAATACAATGACCCACAAGATGAATTTTTTACCACAGATACTTGGGTATGTTTTATCAATGGCGTAGAAATTTCACAGTCTTCATAATTATAGAAAAATAGTTATAGCAAAAATGGTGAGATGACCTGTAAATAACATATCTTAGAAAGCACCATTAAAAGAATTTATCCTTCCTTGCATTATGGCCTTCTTTTCTTCACCTTTCCTCATAATTTAGGCTTATATATACTTGGTTACCTCAGACACATATAGATATTCAATATTATCAAGTGTGATTAAAATGAGAAAGCCTTGCCTCTTATTTATACTCTCGAAGTAGCTTCCTTAAAAACATCTTCTAGGTCACTTGGCCCCACTTTCCTTATTTTAGGGTTAAGCCACTTCTAATTTATCCATTAAATTTATTATTTAAATATTTTATTTTGTATTCACTTTGAATTATAGTACACTCATCACTTCACTTTATTATTTACCTTTTAAAATCCCTTAAACCACTTTGACTACTTTGAGCTTTTGGGGCTTCTACATGACATGTGAGGGTCCTCCAACTTCGTAAGGCCATAACTCTCAAACCATGAGGAGTTATGTGATGTTCCACACACCACCTGAAATGAAATGACATTTACTCTCCATATAGAATAGTATTGTATGAAAATATATCACAACTCATACTGTTACCCATCAAACAAACTTGGGTCCAGAACCCAAACCTGGGGTCTCCAACTTCTCATGTCCATAACTCTCTAATCGTGAGGAGTTATGTGATGTTCTACATACCACCGGAAATGGCATGAAAAGAAATACACATCTAGGATTGTTTCACCAACAATTTCCTTATTTTTCATCTCATTACTCCACATACAAGCATGGGTCCTCCAACCATTCTTCTAGGATAACTCAATCTGCAAAGCATCTTCCCGTGAGGGATTTCACCATAAGGGGACCACTTTGGACTTCATCCATTTGCGCACCTTATCAATCACTATAATACAATAGTGAAAGCATGGGTCCTCCAACCATTCTTTTAGGATAACTCAATCCACAAAGAATCTTCTTGTGAGGGCTTTCACCATAAGGGGACCACTTTGGAGTTCATCCATTTGTGCACCTTATCAATCATGATAAGACAACAAGGTATGCCATTTTTTCTATAACTCCTTTTTTGAGAGGTTCCAAGTAGTGAAACCTAGAGGAATTGCATAAAACACATTGAAGAACATTTTGTAT
>ML778110.1:943832-972560 GCA_009831015.1 Picea engelmannii | reverse complement strand
CATAGGGTAAAAAGAAAAAAGGAATCAGCAATTAATAACTTTCTATAATCAACTGAAATAGCAAGTTCTTTTAGGGAAAGTTATTAAAATCATGGGAGGGGATCTAGGAACCCTAGGAGTAATTTTAGGAGCGACTATAGGGGGGTGAGGGAAATGAGTATTTTTATATTTTTAAAGTAAATAATTTTGTAGAAAGGTGGGGGAGGTGTGACACTTGGACGATAGAGAATTTTTAGAGGATTGTCATTAAAAATTAAATTAATAATGATTAGGGAAAGTAGGTGGGTCTCAAATTTCTATAAAAGAAGGGGAAAAGGAGGAAGAAAGGATGAACGATTATCGTAATGTTACACTGTCGGATTGTGGCTTGACTGTTTTCTTGTGAGGAGTTGGGAATTTCTCAGCTATATTGGAGTGGTAGCTCAGCCTTGGAGGCGAGCTGAGAAGATAGTCTTATCTCTGGATCTTGTGTGGCCCCTTTGTGGCTCAGGGGGCTAAGGGGGAAGCAGTGTACCCCTAGCGATTGGCTGGGAGGTACCAGTGAGGTCTCTACGGTCGACGAGCGGGAGCGACACAGAGCGCGGGATGCAGCATGGAGCGCGGGACATCATCCAAAGCGGGTGAAAGGCAACGGTATGATTTTATTTCTGGTAGAATTGACGCATTATGACTTATGCTAGGATTAGGATATCGGTTGTAAATGGATTTAATGGTTGTTTGATTATTTACTCAGCGAATATAATTGTAACTGCTATAACTGTTGTTTTCATTTAGAAATTCTCATGTGACAAGTATTGGTGTGGCAGTTCATGTACCATTTATATTCTATATGATTCTAGTGTATGAAAAACAATGCATAAGCTATTGAAGAACCTCATGATAAATTGTTGGTAACTATCCATATTTCTGTATAACATCCAAGTCAGATCCATACTTTCAATAATAAGTGAGTGCTGCTATGTTCTTATTGCCCGAGGATTCTATTCCCTAGGGTAGAATGTGAATTGTTGAACTACCATTATCTGATGAACGACCATTAAGCTGAAGGGTACCTTCCGGGGATTGTTGTTGGGGTTTTTCTGCGACAGCAAGTGGTAGTTCCTTTTTGGTGGAACTTTTGTTCAGGCACCCTTGCCCGTGGGTTAGCTCCTAATGAAGTTAAAAAAAAAAAGCCCACTGATTTCATATCATTACAGAATCAGCTGCCCAATGGATTATCTATTAACGCCTTTGTTGCAGCGCTCTAAGTTGACCTTATACGCTGAAATTTCTATGTGGAATGCGGAAGCACTTAATTCAATGTTTACTAAGCCCGGTTGTTCTCCTTCTTCCTGTAGTAGATAAAGTTTTTGCGGTTATAACGCCATTTAAGAAAAGTTCTAGTTCCATCTGTTCTGCTAAATGCGTCGAAAGTTTAGTCTGGTTCGATTTGTTCTACTTCCAGAGGGGGCGTTATAGTATGGCTTAATTTGTGCTTTTAAGGTTTCCCAGCCCCTTTTTACTCTTGCTGTTTCTGGGGTTTTAATCCCTAAGTCTATCTCTTAATTGTGGAGAGAGAAGCACGTGTAAATTACCAGCGTTCTTGCTTGATTCTTTTTACAAAATCTTGTTATGCATCTTAGTTGTGTCATTCTGAAGTTGCGAGGACTGTTCCTACCAAATTCCTCGCTACGAGGTACATTCCTGCTACTTCATTTGAACAGTTTTAGAAGGCTTGGTCGTTAGAAATTTTCTTAAAATGGAGCTCAAATTCTGTTGGAACGGGTGCGACTGCATTACCTTGATTGTTTTACTCATTTTCTGTTTCGCTATTTGAGGCTTCTTTGTGTAAAGAGTTTATTGTGCATCCGTGAGCTCGTGCTAAATGTTAGCGTTAACCTTTCACCCTTGCCTATGTAAATACACCCTGCAGAACTATGTGGAAACCTGTGTAATTCGCCTCTGTCGCTGGGAGTAAAACCTCTGCTTTTCGCCACTGCCCAGCGTTAATTTCTCACCATTTATTTTCCCACCTCTGCAAGTCGCATGATGTATGCACGCGACAGGAGTTCTCTAGATACGGTCTGGGCAACTGCCAAGTGTTCTGTGATTCTGGCCTGCGTGCAACAGTTTCCAATCGACTGTATGGCGTGCACCCATAGCCGTCAGTCGCGCTACTATTTGTGCGTTTACCTGGCATAAAGGTCGGGCCGCTAAACTTTTTACCGTTGATGACAGCACGTGGAGGGAAAGGTTTTATTACGGTATGGAAATCCCTTGGCAACGTACGAACTTAGATTAACTTATGGAAGCTTTGTTACTAAAAACAAATAAGCGGTAGTTGTTTTGCTGGCCACTGGTCAACGTAGGTTATAGTTTTTGTAATACAAAATGTAGTTTTAATCATTATCTAATAACATATAAACTGTATGGTAATTGTAATTTACTGCAAGTTTATTTTAATATACAAGGTAATGTGGTTATCTTGTATGGTTAAGTTTGATTATTATGTTAGGGCAGGTAGTACTGCCACTAATAAATATGAAATTATCATGCTTATTTATGTGGAATGAGGTATGGCCTCATGTACTCAATATAAAAATAATTGTTTTATACGAAAACAAAATGCTATTATACAACTGCGTTATTGCTTCATTCTTGGTTATTTGTGTTAGTTAGCAATGGCTTTATTCAGGTGTGTAACCCAATAGATGTTAATATTTTCACCATGCAATTGCTTAATTATGTATTCAATATAATAAGAATTGCTTTATACATTCAATTAAGTAGGAATTGTTTATATCTTCAATTTAAGAAGGAATTACATATGTATTCAATTAAGAAGGAACTCCTTGATACTAGTTAGTGGTTGCACTTTATGGGGGTAATGCAATTTTAATATATTATTCCATTTATGTAAGGGCAAGGATCTATTAACAAATAAAAGTATTGTTAGGGTTAGATAACATATAATGTTGATGGCTTTCTAATTTGCAAGGTTATGGTAACATTGCGTCATGGCCTTGGGCGCCTTAATGTATTTTATTGACATGGCGATGTGTAAGGAGTAATGTCTTGTATTATAACATTGAATTATGTAAGGGTAATATATGTCATTATAAATTAAGGTGCAATTTTAGTGTTAGGTATTTTATGAAAAATAATGGCATTGTGGACTTATCTTAATACGATTAAATCTTTGGTTACTGATGGTTATAAAAATAAGGTCCTAGAACCAAGTACCTTGAATTACTAAGATTGTAATGGGGGAATCTGCAATTACTTAAATTTACATTCTTAAACGGTTGGGCTGGGTATCTCGTCTACTAATGGAGTTCAAGGGAGTATTGGGCCAATATTAAATGCCTTGAGTCGTAGGAACTACCTTGTCTTAACATTGATTGGTCATTGTCGGAGTCCTTCAGACATGCGTGTCCGTAGAGTTAGTGGTGGTCTTTAGTTGTTGTTGTACTTGGACAAGATCATTCTATTGCCTGGTTTGCGTGTGTGATTTTTCTATGTAAAGGATCCAGTGCCGTATCAAGAGTCTCGGGCCCTTTAAAGGCAGGGTTTCCACTTTTGCGACACACTTGACAGAGATTAATAGTTTCTTCTTGAGCAGTCAGCCAAGAGCCTATCTGACCTCCTCTCTCTCTAGAGCAGAGAACTAAGATTAAACGCCCTGCTTTTCTCTGTAGAAATAGTAAACTCTACTATTGGATTCTTCCATCTGTGACTATACTGTACTTAACACCTAGTGTCATTTTCTGCTTACAGCTGCTAGTTGTACGCCTTATGTCTAGGGGTGTTTATTGCTTGTTGTCACTGTGATATGTCTTGTGTCGTATTATGGTGTTCGTCTTGCTTGCGACTTGTTCGTAGTCGGGTTACTAGTTTCTGCCTGAGCAGTCGACCAGGAGCCTATCTGACCTTCTCTCTCTCTGGAGCAGAGAACTAAGATTAAACACCTTGCTTTCCTGTGCAGAAATAGTAAACTCTACCCCCTTGGATTCTTCCCTCTGTGTTCTTACTGTGCATAACCCAGTATGTCGTTAAATGGTTGCGTTGTGCAGCTTATGCCCATGGTCGTATCTTGTTTGTAGTTACTCGTTGTGTGCCTTCAGTCTTCTTGTGATGAACATCGTGGTTGCGTCTTGTTGGTTGTCGAGTGGCGACGTAAATTCAAGTGTGCTTGTTACTTCCGCATGCGTGCACACACCTTAAACAAAAAAAAAAAAATTGCACCTGTTACAGAGTTGATGTCGTAACGAGGAGGTTCATTACATTTTGTATCAGTTTCATTTTCTATAACTCCTTTTTTGAGAGGTTCCAAGTAGTGAAACCTAGAGGAATTGCATAAAACACATTGAAGAACATTTTGTATCAGTTTCATATCTTTATTCATTACAATTACAAAGTTATGATTATTTCAAGTTAGGGTTGACTAATCCAAAACTAGTCATGGTTGAGACAAGAAGTTGATGAGTTGGCACATACATGAGGTGTATAGTTGATGATGTGGTACATATTGATGAGACATTGCTGATGAGTAGTTGACACATGATTGGTATATACTCGGTACATGGTTGGATGCACCTGTTTATGGTACAGATTGATTACATGTTGTTTGACATAGGTTGGTGCATGGTTGATGCACTTGTTTATGGTACATATTGATATCTGTTGAGGATCATAGCCTCATCTCAGTTGGTGTTGAGAATGTAAGATGATCTTTAATATAGATTTGGTTCTCTTGTAGAGTTGTACTCTATTCAACTGTTTCTGAAAAACCCCCAAATTGAAGTCCGTAATAAAAATAAAAACATTTACATACATCTTTTATTCCTTCTGTTATTTGTGGAGATGATCTGTTGATGATATATTACTGATATATGTTGCTGATATGTATTCACAACTAATTGATTATTAATGAAAAAAATGAGTAATGAGGAAATGTCGAATGCTAACTAATGATTTTTGTGTAAGAGGGAAGTTTTGGGAAAAATATCCCCACACTCATTCACCGCCCCCTCTAAGTATGGTAGGTCTATCCAAAAAATGGTATTAGAGTGGGCCTTCACTACAAGACTTAACAAGATTGAAGGAAGGAGATCCATAGACACACAAATGGATAATAAAGTTTGAATCCTTGATGAGGGAAACTATTCTACTTGGGGAATATAGATGAGATTACATTTGAAGATAATGGGAGCAACAATTTGGAAGGCATCCATTGGTGGATCAGTTTCATTGAAGAACAAGTTAAAGTTTGCATCTCAAAGGGAAGGAAAGAAAAATGATGCATTGGCTCTCAAGACCATTCTTAGTGGACTCTCAAGCCCCATCAAAGAGAGCATGTGATAATGCACTTCTGCCAAGGATCTATGGCTAAATCTAGAAGAAACATATCAAAGAAAGAAGGAGAAGGAAGATATTGAAGATCACTCCATCAAGATCATTAAAGGTAAAGAATCTCCAAAAACCCTTGATTGTATTATTTATAAATGTGATCTTGAAAACATTTCAAGTGAAGATAAAGAATCAAGTGATGATAGCACGAAGGAAGATCGTGAAGACATTTCAAATGAAGGCAAAGAATTATGTGTTGGTGTTGGCAAAAATGAAGACCATGAAGATATTTCAAAAGAAGGTAAAGAACCCTCAAAAACCCTTGATTGCAATGATGATGATGATTTTTTCTCTACAAGTGAAGAAGAAGATATAGAAACAATTTGTGTAAAGTTTGATGCTAATTATCCCATGAAAAGAATAGAAGAAAATCTATTAAAACTTCAAAAGGAAGTTGAAGAGGGTTTATATAGATATAGAAGTGATCATTATTATATAGACTATAACTATATTTTGGATAAAACTAAGAAGTTTCTTAGGAGGACTCTAAGGCACATCTTGAAATTAAAGGAAATGCTCAAAGAACAAGAAGAGAATAATAAGACTCAATTAGAAGAAAAGGAGGAAGAGATCACAAGACTAAAGAATGGAAAAGAATATATGAATGTAGATGATGAGAATAGCAAAATGTTTGAAACCATTGTCCATCTCAAGACCCAAATTGAAGAAACCCAAAGAATATAATAACTATTGAAGAATCAAATAAAAGAAAAGGAAGAGTCATGTTGTGAGTTAGAATCTGAAATTATGGATATTAGAAAGAAAGTGGAGAAGTCAAATAAATTCTTGAATAGCTCACAAATCTTGGATAAGATCTTGGAAAGTCAAAGATCACCATGTGATAAATAAGGACTTGGATACAAACAAGAAGCTACACTTGTTGAAGCAAGCACCTCAAAGAAGAATGAGGTAAGTCCATCAAAGAAGGAAGACAATGTTGCAAAGCAACATCTACACAAGGCAAGGAAAATTTCAAAAGAACAAAGCAAGCAAGACAAACAAGCTATCTTTGGGACTCCAAAAAAAAAGGTATGAAAGTGTTTTTCATGGGCATTGCTATTCATGTAATGAATATGGCCACAACCCTTTTGAATATAGATCTTATGAAAGGAGATAAAATGGAAGATTATATAACACCATAAGGTGTTGGAGATGTTATCAAGTAGGACACATTGTTGCTCACTATAACACCATGAGATGCTACAGCTGAAGTGGGTTTGGCCACAAATCCCAGGAGTGTTGGAATACAAAAAGAAAGTCAATGATGAGGACTTCACATAGCATGGATAGAATAAAGAATGAAGTAACGAAGGGAGACATATTTTAGAAGATGGATGCTCAGAGCTCAAGCTCTGATGAGCAGGGACATCTACAGAAGTGGGTGAAGAAGACAGAGTAGTCAAAACATAAAGAAAGTCTGAAGGGAAGCTCAAGTATGCCATCTACTGAGGTATACATGGGTGATAGTGGTATCAGTCGCATACATACACAGGATGACCTTGTATAGGTCGCGTACATACATGATTTGTTTGTGCAGTAGGTTGCGTATAGGTGAAAAATCCTTGGGAAAAAGGAAATGCATAGGGATTGGCATTTGATGTGATGGTATAACTCTGTGATGCAGGGTCTGACATGGTTTATTGAAGGTTCTGACACTGTTTGCTGCAGGATTTCATGATTCTATATTGGATTATGTAAAGTGATGATGTAAAATAAAATATTGGGTGCATGGAACTAACCCATGAGTATGGATTGATGCATTTTTTGTTGAAGAACAATGTTGGTTATGACAGTGAAGTTATGACACCTTGGTTATGTGATATATCTTGATGATGTATTGGAAGATTACTTGTTGGAAATCTTGATGCATGCATTTAGCATATGGATGGGCTGCACATTGGGACATGTGGTTGGTGAGTTAATGAGTTGATCATGTTGTACACCATTATTGATCTATAGTTGATGCATGATTGGTACTTTTCTAGTACATTGATAGAGGCACCTACTAGCAGTTTGATTGGCAAATGTTTTATGGAGGATTTGGCATACATATATGAGATTCATCATTTTGTGGTATTGGTGCATGGTAATGTACATGTTTGGTACACTCATATATGGAATATGCTTGATGATACTACACCATTGGTACTACTTGATTAGCACAACAATTGGAATTTCTTTGAGATACATGATTGTGGCACTTGGTTCATGATGGAGACATATCATGAGTGATGTGATACATTGTTTGGCATATTGGTAGATGCACATGGTTGGCATATTGGTAGATGCACATGTTGGCATGTTGATAGAGGCATATGATTGATACATTCCATGGATGATATATTTTGGCACATTGCATGATATTGATGTACATAGGTGTTTTGCATGATGAGCATACATTTTTACAGGATGTTCTTGGTTGATATTTTTCTCATGATTCTTTATTTCAATGTTGACATATCTTTTGCTTCATGATGCTTGGTATGGCATGAGTTTGATGCATGAACAGATCCAAGGATCTTTAGATGGTATCGCATTATTTATCTTGCAGAGAATATAGGGGAGACATACCCATAGGGGGATTCATTCTTCTTCCCATGATTCTAGGAGGAGATATTTATCAGATGCATACCTAGAAAAGAGCCCTATATTTGAAGAAAGAGCACAAAAACATAATTCCAGGGGGAGCGATGGTCACAGGGAGAGTATGTTCGATGTATCTTCAGCATTACATCAGAGTGATATCCATTGTTCAAAAGGGGAGATATTATTCAGAGGAAGATCAAAGGCACTCAGACAGGGGGAGCATCCCTAAGAGGAGAATGGCCCTTTGACATTGATGTCAAAGGTGGAGAGTTAATCACATGGATGTGATTGATGTTTATTGATAGGGAGAGATAGTCACATTGACTATTGATGTAGAGCATTCCTTATCTACATGTTGACATCAATAATTGCTAATTGGTGTTGACATCAATGTTGGTATTTCCATCAATGCCAAAGGGGGAGATTGTTGGATCATGTTGTCATTGATGACAATGGTTTGATTGATTGATGTCAAAATATTGGTTGATTGATGATTGATGTAATTTAATATGTATTATCCTTGATGAGAATTCATAGATGAAGATGGATCAATGAGTTGTCAATGATATGATGAAGATCAATGAGTTGTCATTGATACATGATGAAGATGGATCGATGTGGTTTCATTGGTATATGATGCATTGTTGGAAAAATGTATAGATGACTCATTATTGTCTTATCATGATTGATAAGGTGCATAAATGGATGAACTCCAAAGTGGTCCCCTTATGGTGAAATCCCTCGCAGGAAGACACTTTGCGGATTGAGTTATCCTAGAAGAATGGTTGGAGGACCCGTGCTCTCATTATTGTCTTATCATGATTGATAAGGTGCACAAATGGATGAACTCTAAAGTGGTCCCCTTATGGTGAAATCCCTCATGGGAAGATGATTTGAGGATTGAGTTATCCTTAAAGAATGTTCGGAGGACCCATTCTTGTATGTGGAATAATGAGATGAAGATCAAGGAAATTGTTGGTGAAACTATCCTACATGGATAGTGATTGTCATGCCATTTCTAGGGGTATGTGGAATGTCACATAACTCCTCATTTTTTGAGAGTTATGGCCTTACGAAGATGAAGGAATCCCACATGAAGGCTTGAAGCCCCCAAGGTCAATGAAGTCAAAGTGACCTAAAAGAAGAAATCATTATTTAAATGATAAAGTAAAGTGACAAAATCAAGGTGGATTATTTAAATAATAAAGAGAAGTGACAAAATCAAGAAATGATAAAGTAAGGTGACAAAATCAAGAAGGAATATTTAAATGATAAAGTATTGGAGAACTTTATACTTATGGAAAGTGGTTAACCCTAAAATAAGGAAAATAGGTTAAGTGACCTGGAAATGGGTTAAGTGACCTAAAAATGGGTTAAGTGCCCTAGAGGATGAAAGTATAAATAAGATAGAAATGGTCTCTTGTAGATCATCCTTTTTGTGGATCAAAGGAGAGCTTCTTGTGAGAATATATTTTGGAGTATTGATGGTGAGCTTCTTCTGAGAGCTTCTTGAGCATTTTTTGTGTGGAACACTTGAGAAAATTGAAGATCTATAGATAAATGAGGAAACCAAAGGATATCTAAGTCGAATTTTAGAGGGAAGGTGAAGAAAAGAGGGTCGAAATTCAAGGGAGGATAAATCTTTTTCATGATGCTTTCTAAGGTATGTTATTTACAGGTCATCTCACCATTTTCGTAATAATTTTTTTTCTATAATTATTCAGATCGTGATATTGATATTCCATTCATAAAAAATATCCAAGTGCTTGTGGGTTGTTGTATTTTTGGAGATACATGCCATGGAAAATAGGGTTTGTGGCTAGTCCTGAAACTAGTCTAAAGCAAGTGTTTCAAGTAAAAATGTCATAACTTCTTCATAACAGGTCCAAATTCAGTGAGACCAATTGTGTTGGTTATAATACAGTATGTAGTGTGTTGTGTAATATTTTTAGATTTATTCAACAAACATTCTATGCGGGACACGCTCTACAAGGTCGCTGTCTAAAATAAGCCAAAATTCAACAAGGTATGCCATTTTTACTATAACTCCTTTTCTGAGAGGTTCCAAGTAGTGACACCTGGAGAAATTGCATAAAACACATTGAATAACATTGTGTACCGGTTTCCTATATTTATTCATTATAGTTACAAAGTTATGTTTATTTCAAGTTAGGGTTGTTGACTAATCCAAAACTAGTCATGGTTGAGACAAGCAGTTGATCAGTCGGCACATACATGACGTGTATAGATGATGATGTTAGTACATATTGATGAGTAATTGTTGATTCATAGTTGACACATGATTGGTATATACTTGGTACATGTTTGGATGCATTTGTTTATGGTACATGTTGATTACATGTTGTTTGACACATGTTGGTGCATGGTTCATGCACTTGTTTATGGTACAGATTGATATATGTTGAAGATTGTTGCCTCTTCTCATTTGGTGCTGAGAATGTAAGCTAAGTCTTGCATATAGAACTGGTACTCTTGTAGAGTTGTAGTCTATTCAATTGTTGCTGAAAAACCCTCAGATTGAAATCCATAATAAAAAGAAAAATTGTACATACATCTCATGTTCCTTCTGTTCCTTGTGGAGATGGTTTGTTGATGATATATTGCTGATATATGTTGTTGATATGTATTCACATCTAACTGATTAATAATGAAAGAAATTAGTAATGATTAAATGTCGAATGTTAACTAATGAGTTTTGTGTAAGAAGGAAGTTTTTGGAAAACGATCCCCACACTCAATCGCGCCCCCCGCCTCTAAGTGTGGTATGTGTGTCCAAAACATTCAACATACACATGACCCACTTGTCCAAGTATTAAGAAACTCCTTATACACATGAATAAATCCCCCCTTCAAGGAAAACAATAGGTGGTTATTTCATAAACTCAACTCAAATATGCCCTATTGGAATGCATAAAATTCCCTCATGTTCAAGAAATATCGAATGTCCAGTGTGAATTATGCACCCAAGAATGAGGGTGCACATCCAAATGTTTTAGTTAAGTTGCACCCAACTATTCATCATATAGACCAAACCTTCCAACTTGGATACACCATAATTGGGGTCATTTGATTCTTGTATTAACACACCAAGAAATCATCTATTTTACTTGGAGACATGAAGAAAGCTATCCATCTTATCATAGACACACCAAGCCATCTAATGATCAAACACACCAAGAAAGTGATCAACTCAAACACACCAAGTAATACTCACACCAATGATATCACAACTAATAAATATATTGAAATTACCATTTCATGTGACAGACACAATAATGGATCTATGCATTGTGCTTCATTTTCTCCATTTAACAATCCTAGATACATAAAGAAAAAAAAAATGACCATATTTGGTCAAATTCTAGCTTTTGTGACATATATAAAATCTTAGTAACCGGAACAACATTGTTTTCTTTGTTTTAAGTATGACTTTTATATCCAATAAAATAATATCTTCCATAACCCATTGTCCAATAATTAATCTGATAGGCATCCCCCTATTGGAATTGATCGATTAATCATCCTTTTAATTACAAAATTTGATATCATTGCTAGGAATTGAAGATGCTAGAATACTCTTCATATTACATTCAAATCGATGAATGAGATTTTCCTAATTAACTCTCTTTCATTTATCAATTCATTGGTTAACCACATTTACTTTTTCACTTTTACATAACATGATTAAAAAATTACCAGGTCAACTAATCAATTTCCATGAACCATAATTTAGCAAATCCAAAGAAGACTACTTTAGCTTTAACATTTAAATTTGAATTTACATTTACATTTACATTAATTTTTTACATTTTACAGTGATGATGTAGCCTATAATTATATCAAGTATTAGCATGGGGCGTAGAGAGAAGTGGAGAGAATCCATTTAAGTTTTACCAATGAGCATTTTCATAAATTTTAATGCTATGTCATTTTATAGTGATGATGTCGTGTGTAACTATATTAAGCATTAGCATGGGGCATAGAGAGAAGTGGAGAGAAGCCATTTAATTTTTACCAATGAGTGGTTTCATAAATTTTAATTCCATGTGTTACGAGGAATTTTTTATGTATCCACCTGTTTCATAAATTTTAATGCCATGTGAGGAAACATTTATGTATCTGCCTTTTGGAGAGAAACCACTTAAGATTTACTTTTTACGTTTTTACCAATGGGTGGTTTCATACATTTTTAACGCCACGTGTTGTTACTAAGAAACATTTATGTATCCACTCGTTTCATAACCCTTTCAATATGAGAGAAGAGCGAGCAGAGGGGATTACCCTAATTTTTTTATTTTTTTACCAATCGGCAGTTTCATAAATTCTATTGAGAGTGTCATCAGTTCTAATGCAATGTAGAGGAAACATTTACTGTATTCCCCCTTTCATTATGCCACGAGAGCCAGGGAAAGGAATGTATAAGTTGTTTTATTTTGTTCATGTGTAGTAACTTTTCAAAGGCGTGGGAACAATTTAATTTTGCGGCTATTTCCATGACCTAAAAAGAAAGGAAGTGGGAACACATATAGAATATTAGTCGTGAGGAGATTAATACGAGAAAATAGGTGACAATTTCATTATTTACATGTTATTACATATAGAGAGAGGACACAATTGTTGATTGCTAACACAACTATTGTGCATCAATAAAAGACACAGGAGGTTGATCAAGAATTGTCGTTGGCAAAGAGTGAAAACACATTGAGGTATGTTGATATCTGTTTTCTATGAAATTGATATGATTTTTGCATTTACATTTACTAGATAACTCCACCTGTGACTTTTTATTCAGTATTTAGATGTATATGCATTCAAGTAACAAATCCTGGTATCGAAAATCAACATGCAATATTTTCAAAGAAACCTAAGTTATTACTGAACCTTCCGAGACTGAATACATAATTACATATCACGAGAGGAGTGAGGACACAATTTATTATTTCTAAGACAACTATTTTGCATCAGTAAAGGACAAAAGAGGTCGTTGGAAAAGAGTGAAAACACATTGAGGTATGTTGATATATTTTTTCTCTGAAATTGATGTGTGATTTGCTTTTAATGCATTTAGATTACTATGCATTCTGATTTTCATTGCATTTATATTTAATAATAGATCCTGACCATTTTTAAATGTGTTCATCCCTTTAATATAAACACTACAATGAAAATGAACACAACCAGGAACATTGCATCTACACTCAAGAAAAGAACCCATAACACTAACCTATATCCCTTACTCCCTCTGCTTCTATTAGTTCATTATACAATACTGAGAGCTTCGATGGAAAATTAGGGTATTTGAGCAGTTCAATACGTTGAAGCCAGACGAAAGACACTAATTCCCTTTTCACGTTCACATACTCGTATTTCAATTTATGTTATAACATAACTCAAATATGAAAAAATATCACATAACTTTCCTTTTCACAAATTTGTGCATTGAGACTTCTGCAATCTTAGATTGTACATTGTTAGTCTGAAGAGGAGTAATCTTTACAATATTATTATTGATTGGTTGTAGATTAATATAAAAAATAATATGGTGTTGGAGACTATTAGGAATTTTAATTTATTCATTGACCTTAAATTAATAATGTTCCAATTAATACAAAAGTTTCAGCTAGCAATTGAGACAGGTGAAAGTTTCAGAAGTTTCAGGTAGCCACCATTGTTATTCAATATTATATAATTCAAATTCATTTTAGGTGTACTTGCCTCCAAGTCTCTCTCCTTCTCTTTCCTTTTCCTATACAAAATATCCATTCATAACCAACCATTCCAACTCTATGATGGTGCAACCTAATTATGTTCATTGATCTTCATATATAGCAATGACTTGTGGTTGGGTTCAATAATATTTGGTTTATTTTTACAATCCTCTCTTGTTTAACCACTTTATTACAGAACATTGTTAATTTTATGAATAAAAATTAAAAGTATAAACCTTCAAAAATATTTCCATGTAGTAGTATCCCTGTCAGGCAAATTATATCACTTTTCTAATGACCTGAAAACATTAAATTGTCAAACCAGGGTTGGTAATCTTAGAACTGCTACATTATATGTGCGGGTGAGAATCTTCTAAAGACTATTCAAAAGAAGCCAAATTACTCTATCTATAAAACTTTCTACTTTCAAAATGCAGGAAAGGATATTTAACCATTAATTTCATCTATTCTATTTTAATCATCTACTGTCTACAACTAATGCTAAGAAAACCATTTAACCTATGTCAAACTAGAGAAATGTAATTTAAATACCAAACATAACTCTAAGCTATCCTTCAAATCATCTAAATTCTATTTTAACTTTTAATCAGAACTCCTGTCCTATTCTATCATCTATTAATTCACAATTCATCTATCAGAAATGCAGAAAGAAATGTTTTAATCTTAATCACCAAATTCTTCTTCTATCTTCTAGTCATCTATAGTGCTGTGGGTGCTAGTGGAGAAATACTCTATGAATCTAGATATGAGAATAAAGATTTAAAATTCATTGTTTAAAAAGGAAATATTAACTTCTAATTAACGAAAGTAATCATAACAGTGATGAACAAGTATAAAACAAAGTAACTAGTGCGAAATGGGTACGGAACACTAACAATAACTCTATTCTATTTGTAAATCTATTTCCTATGGAAAGGAAATCCTATGAGATTGTAAGGATACATTTAATCTACAAAATCACAACTAACTCTTAAATCCATTCCACTAATTATAAATTCAATCTAAGTCACTTACTCTACAATTTCCTTCAATCGACCTATGTAAAGGTAAATGATAAAAAATAGTCAGACTACATTTTGGTTTTAAACTTACAAGCTACTAAGAAAATTCATTGAAATTCAACTACCATGCATGAATTTATCTATATTAACAAGAATTCATATGATCCAAGCCTTATGAATTAATTTAAAACCTATTTAATTCTACCATTCACTATCTCTATCCTATGATTCAATCTACGACTTTAGCAAATTGATGATTCGATCTACAAAGCACAAAACATGGTTATTCAAATCTATCTGCCAACTATATACACTCTGTGCACAGAGATTACTCTACAGAATTACTATACTGTGTAATCTAAATTATAACAGAATTTAATCTAACAATTGCATATTTAAATCATAAAACATGAAACAATTTCTACAATGATTATTTCTACATAAACGACAATCAACATGTACTTTGTATATCTATTATAAAATGGAGAGATCATCTACCTCTGGTGGTGGGCCCTCCCACAGAGATAGATATCCCTGTTAACGTTTCAGAAAAGAACGATCTATGCTACCATATCCATTCAACAACGACTGCAAAACGATTAATCCACGTGCTCAATCTTTAACCAGACATCAATTCAGAGAGAAAACTAGTATCATTCTATTTAGCAAAAGTCTCAGTCGAAGTTTTTCAAAATCAATCATTTCCTTCACATCGAGGCAGACCCATCATTTTATAATGTTTTTAATCCTCGTTTTTGGATCAGCAATCCTCCATCTAAGCTAACTACCAACACTAAAAATGGAAAATCCATGCAGAGTATTAATTACATAACAAACTTAAATGGGCGATCTCATGACACGAAGTGTCATGAGATTCGCCCCAAATAAAAACTTCTAGTAAATGCATCTCTTCATACGTTCTTCTTTGAATAGGAGTCCAGCTTGTATGTTGAAGTGGCATCAAACTTTTATGAAGCTTCTCGAGCAAAATGGAGGTTTCATCAACATATGATAATCTACAATAGAGTAGTCAAAAAGAGTTGCATCCCAATATTGGATTAGTCCATAGTATGCATTCTTTTAATTAACATTCAAAAGATTAAAAAATTTGCAAAATGTACTAAAAGATGATGTTTTTACCTTAGAAACATGGATAGGCAGGGCAAAAGGATATAGGCTAGAAATGCAGAAAAATAGATAGATGTTTGTCAAAAGGAGATATAAGATGCTAGTAACTGGTGAAGAACAGGTGAAAAACAAGTCAAAGATATTCAAAAATAGAGGTCATATTCATGGCCCAACATTTACCCCAGGATGAAGTACTTACATGTCCTCATGCAACATGACTAGGAATAGGGAAATTAATGAGAACTTCGAAACCAAGAACTGTTTGTATCTTCAACTTTCTAACTTTCTTATTTAATCTTATGATCTGTGCTTGTCTCTGATGAGCAATCTTCTCAATCTTCTGCATTTGCCTTCCTTTTAGTCGCTCTATCTTAGCTCTCAGATGGGTGTTCTGGATTATTCTCAACTCATTTTTTGTTTCTATATGCCTATTAAGAACTTCATATTCCTGAAGTTTCTCCTTCAGGTGCACATTTATTCTTACCAATCTGTTGAGGGAAATACATCCTTTTTCACTTCGAGAATCAACATCTATAGGAGAAAAACCATCTAAATTTCCATCAACATTCTCTTGCATTGGTGTAGACATTGATTCATATACCTCAGGGGATTCTTTTGTTTTCTTACAATCTTCCACTTCGTTTTCAATAGAACCTTGAACAACATTCAAAACAGAGTTAAAAAGATTTTCAACAAGGTTGTCAGTAGCTACAGGATGTTGAAAGTCAAGAACATCAATTGTAGGGTTACCAACGAGGTCCTGAACATCCTGTTTTGGAACAATCTCTTCCTCCTCAGGAATTTTCCAAAGTCTTCAACACCTTCTGCCCATCTGTGAACTTCTTTTAATAATCATGACATGCTCCAAGTTGGACTTGGCTGGAAATTTGTTCCTACTATAAGAGCTTCCTCCAGGTTAGAAATTCTACTTCTGGTCATAGGATGAGTAGGGTTAGCTAAAGAATTCTCTTTGATTCTTGGTTTAACAATGAAGTCCTAGACTCTATCAGAGTCGAGGTCTTCATTTAATCTCAGTTCATCTGTAACTTCTTCCGACTCAATATACTCCATCTTTCCTTACCTAGATTTGGCTTCTCCATACACTTGTCTTCCTTTTCCTTTGTGTTTTCATTATCAGTTACTGGAGCTTCAGAGGTGTCAGGGGACAATAGAAATATCAGTCACTTTTTACTTTCAGAGGGTATTTATGGTTCAATAATATCATGCTTTTTCTTCATTCCTTGTCTTTCAAAAGTAACAGATGTAGGGGATTCGGGTAATTTAGAGGTAGACTGAAGCCAAGTCTATCTATTAGATAAAATTGTAGCCTTACTGACTTTCGGCTTTGACCCCAAATTCCTAGATTTACCAGGTTTAAAGTTCCCTTGAAGACACCCTTCCCAGGTTAAATCTTTGGCTTCTAACGCAAATGAAATAAGAATTTTAATTAACCCATGGTGAGACAAACTACCCTTAGGATTAGTTGTACTTTTTTGAATCTGGTTCGCCATTTTTCCTAGGGTTTGGAGAAAATAATACATAATGTTCATAGGAGTATTTCCTTCTAGATGGAGTAACAACTTAGCATGATATATATATAAAGTATCAAAACGTCCTTCACAGGTGACAATTTTTTTGCAAAATATACAAAACCTTACCCCATAAGCCTGACAACTAGGTTTTAGGAATGCCTCTTGACCAGTAAGCATCCTTGAATTCAGGAATCAGCATCTGATTAAAAATATACTTCGCAACTGGTTTTCCTTTACACCATCTTTCCCCTGTGTGTGGAAGACCCACTGTCCGACTGATAAGACTCTCTGTAATTACCAATTCGAGGCCTTTGATAATAGTGCGATGCCCATTGAAGGTCTTAGAAAATTGCAGAGCAATCTTTGTATCATATCCATCAAATTTCTCCAAAAAGGGCATCCATCCCGCGGCTTCAAAAATATGCTTGGTATCTCAAAAGTCTGTCGAGGAAGCAATCTCAGCCAGACTATCTGGTTCATGCCGAATAGCTACCATGTTTACAGATACAGAGGTGAAGGTAAGAAGGTGAATTATGCAGGTCGGGTTGAGAATGGATAAGCACAGAAACATTATGCACGATAGGGTTAAAAAATGTCTTAAAAAAAGGTAAAACATCCGCAAGCATCAAACATTTTCATCATTAATTAACCACCCCAAAGTACTAGAAAGTACATTACCGAAATCATGCAGAGATAACAGTGGTTGCACAGATATGATCTTAATCATGGCAAAGTTTACATCAAGTCATGGGATAGATAGATTTTATGAGGATTCATCAAAAGTAGAGCGTTTGAAGGTATAAAAGAGTATATGTCTGAAATCATGCAAGAGTAAATGGAGAGAGCACATCACATGGTAAGGATAAAATTATTATCGGGGAAGGGCATGTGCAATCATTTTGTCAAAGGCCAAATCTTGTTATGGAAGGATGGTGGCAATCAATCATTCTTTTAATAAATTTAAATGTATTAATAATTTGAATGATTAACTAAAGAAACACATACCTCATCCATTACTTACTGTTTTCATGTTTTTTAACAGGTGTTGAAGATCAGAGCCCAAGTATATCCTTTTCCATAGATGTCTCCTGCTGACCACAATGCCTCTGTCCCAACTACGTTGGTACAGAGACATTATAAAAGTTCTCCCTGTTTTTCCTTTGATTTTAATGAATTATATAGCTGAAAAATTCTCTACAACAAAGTACCCTTGGATCCTTTTGAAATTAATCTGATGCTTTTCCTGGCTAGAACTGATATTATTCTTTCTCATGAGTAAACTATATGAGTACCAGATAGGTATAGAACTAGTACAAAACAAGTACTGAAAGAGTGCTTAAATAAACTGGTGCAAAACCGGTACCAAACTAGTACAAAACAGAAATTGGAAAAATGTTGAAATAAGATGAACAATAATTGCAGTGAGAACAATCTGAACAGAGTGATCTCCAGCCAAACACTGATCTCCAAGCTCTGTAACTGAAAACCAACTGCAACTAGAAAAGTATCCCAAACCTGTTGAGGTGCAGAAAAAGTTCCCATTTTGGAGCAAACAAATCTCTAACTAACTCTGAACCTGTCCTCCTTTTATTTCAAAGAGGAGTCAACCAAGATCATCAAATCTGTAATAGCTTCAAATCTTTTACCCATGGTACAAATATTTAATGTGTGAATAAATGTTTTGAAGTCGAACACAAAAAAGAAGTCATTAGATTACCAGCCATTAATGTATATTGTTAACCAATGCGAGAGGACCCACCATTGATGTCAATGGGCCTCAAGGTACCTGTAGTACATCTTAACAGGTACGAATAGATATTTTGATGTTGAGTCATCTATAATATCTATCAACCAAGAGACATTAATGTATTCCCATGGTTGTTAGCAAGGAGATCTGTCATTAAGGCATGCAGATTCCAAGGTACTAAATAGTCTCTAGCCTTATCTCAAGATAAGGTGTTGATGTCGATGGAGTGAGACTTGTTGGAAGGTGGACCTTAATGTATTCCACATTATCCAACTTGAGTGCAAATAAAAATTTGCAGAAAATTGATTTGGTGGAACAATAATCACTTACTTGTGGATTTTACAAGCCCAAGTTAGTTATCGCTCGTTGCTTGTTCACATTTTGAGAGTCTGAAAAATGGCTAAAATAAGACTCCAAAGGATTTTCTTTCACGTAATAATCTACTGGGTTTGGAAAAGGAATAAGCCTATACCCAATAGATGCTCCTCTCATACTTTAATGAGCAACAAATGAAGCAAACAAGATTAAAATTTATTAGATTAAATCAAGACAATATGGAAGTATTATAAAATGTTTCACAAAATAAACAATCTTACCTTCTTACCTATTGTGAAAAATAAATATGCTTCCATTTTGTACCTGCCTCAATCCTGCAGAACTAAAAAAAACCAGATCAAACAAGAAAGAAACTATATAGACAAGAGAAAAACCTTTTATTTTATATATATATATATATATATATATTATTTTTTATTTATTTTTTAGATTTAAAAAGGAAAAAGAGTCAAGGAGTAACAAGAGAAGAGGGAGACTCTTCTCTTACTAACTCCATTTCTGTTTTTTCCGATATATCTTGCATGAAATCATCTTTGGATAGAGGTTTCTAATAAATTCTCAGTTGATGTCCATTTACTACGAAAGAATGTTGTGAGTCATCAATGGTCTTAATCTTAACGGAACCATTGTAAAAAAATGTATTGACTTCATAAGGTCCTAACCAACGTGTTGTAAGTTTTCCCTTAAAAGTTTTGTACCTTGAATCGAATAATAAAGCCCAGTCACCACGTTGAAAATGCTTCGTTTTAATAAACTTATCATGCCATTTACTTCATTGATTTTGAATTAAAATAGTTCGTTGAATAGCATCTTGTCTAATTTCATCTAATTCATTCAATTGCATAACCCATTGTTTCTGTGCCTCATCCAAATTTAATCCCAATTCTGCTACTATACGAAAGGTATGAATCTGAAATTCTATGGGAAGGAGAATTTTCTTACCATATACCAATTCGTAAGGGGTATGACTAGTGGTGTTTCACCACATAGTCCTATATGCCCACAAAGCCTTTGGAAGTCTATCTACCCAATATTTATGGTGTAAATGTATTGTCTTGGTCATAATAGCTTCTAAAACTTTATTTGTGGATTCCACTTGCCCATTAGCTTGCAGATGTATGGGGAAGACTTACAGTGTTTTATCCCATATTTATTTCTGAGTTCCTTCATTAGTTTAGAGCTGAATTGAGCACCTTGGTCAATAACAATTTCTCGTAGAACACCGAAGCAGGTAAATATATCTTCGTACATAAATTCGACCATTGATTTCTCAATTGCTTGATATAGGGATTTTGCCTCTACCCACTTGGTGACAAAATCTATACAAACTAATATGTACTTCTTCTTTCTAGACATTGGGGAAATTGATCCTACAAAATCAAGTTCCCATTTGTCAAATGGTTTAATCACAACCTGAGGTCGTAAAGGCATCTCATCTGCTATGGTAGGTCTCCCCATCCTTTGACAGCTATCACAACTTCTTATATTTTTGTTGCATCCTTAAACAGTGTCGACCAGTAATATCCTGATTGTAAGACTTTATATGTTGTTCTCTTATCAGATAAGTGTCCTCCACATGGCCCGTCATGACAGGATTGAAGGATATCGGGAATCTCATCTTCCGGACACATACCGTAATGATCATATTAGGACTTGTATAGAAACGATCATTACCTACCTAGGAGTAATAAGCACTCTATTGGACAATCCTTCTCTTTTGTGGTGATGACAAATGAGTTGGCAATCTCCCTGTAGCTAAATAGTTTGTTGTTTCTGAAAACCACGGGGTCTTAACAACTACTGCAAATAAATGTTTGTTAGGGAAATTATCATTCACTAGAATTTCATTACTGTCTTGAGGAATTTGAGAAAGAAAATCTGCAACTAAATTTTCTTTTTCTGGTCGATCAACTATAGTGATGTTAAATTCTTGAAGTAACAAAAGCCATCGTGTAATCCTTCTGGTAGTAACTGGTTTTTTCATCATAAATCTAATAGAAAAATGGTCGGTATGTACAAAAAATTCATACCCAGTGATGTAATGTTGAAACTTATTGATGGCATGAACGACAGCCAAAAATTCCTTCTCTATCACAGTGTAATTTAATTCAGAAGGAGTTAAGTTCTTGCTAGTAAAGTAGATGGCATAATTTTGTTGGTTTTCTTTTTGTTCGAGTACTCCTCCTAAGGAAGTGTCTAAGGCATCCGTGGAAATATGGAAAGGAAGAGACCAATTTGTTCCTCTTAAGATTGGTGTTGTGGACTATTTTTCTTTTAAAGTCTCGAAAGCAATTTGACAATTATCATTCCAACAAAATTCTACATTTTTTGTCAGTAATTTGAACATAGGACCTGCTATATTCGTAAAATTCTCAATAAATCGACGATAATACCTAGCATGGCCCAGAAAACTCCTCACCTCCTTTTCAGTTTTTGGTGGTGAAAGTTTGACAATAACATCAGTTTTGGCTGGGTCGACTTTGATTCCTTCTGGGTCTACTTTGATTTCTACACTTCTCATGACTAAGGGCCAATTTTGTTTCCTGGCAACGAATTAAAATTTTTTCCAACTTGTTCAGGGCTTCTTCAAAGGTGTTTCCATACATAGTAAAATCAACCATATAGACTTCCACACAATCATGGATTAAATCAACAAAAATTCCCAGGACTGCTCTTTGAAATGTGGCACGAGCATTACATAATCCAAATGGTAGCACCCTATAAGCATAGGTACCCCATGGACATGTGAAAGTTGTCTTATCCTGGTCTTCTGGAGAAATTTGGATCTGATTATACCCACTATATCCATCCAGAAAAGAAAAGTATTTCTTTCTTGATAAAGTATCTAAAACTTGATCGATGAAAGGTAAAAGGAAATAGTCCTTTAGGGTTGCCTTATTGAGTTCCCTGAAGTCCACACACATCCTCCACTTCCCTGTTACATTCGTAGGCACCACCACAAGAGGTGACACCAATTTACTATCAGAAATTGGATAGATGAATCCCACATTTAGCAATTTTTGTAATTCTTCCTTTACAAAGTCCTTCAGGATAGGATTCATTCGTCTTTGTGGTTGTCTTACTGGTCTTATTTTAGATTGAATATAGATATGGTGAATACAAGTATCAGGGTACACTCTTCTCATATCAGTATAGTCCCATGCAAATGCCCCTGATTGTTCTTTTAAAACTTTCGTTAATTGTTTTTGTTGATTTGGACTTAATCCAGAATTAATATACAAGCTTTTCCCTGGACCAATCTCGATTGGAATAGTGGATGATCCTAAATGTTCATCAATGGTAAAAACCATAGATGATGAGAATGAAGTAAATGAATCACTCTGTTCCTGGAATTCCTCGTTAAAAATTTGATCGTATTGAGAATATGTTTGTGGAAATTCCACATTTTTTGTGACTGACAGAAACTGGCTCAAGATATTATCTTCTATTGGTTCTTGAAGAGCCCAAAACTCATCAACAGAAAACAAGGGTTCTTCCAAATCATCCTCATTATAGGGACATGTTAACCATCGTATGTCTTTAGAAACTGCTTGAGCTGGTGGATATAAAGTGAGATTATGTGAAGAAACTCCATTTGAAATAAACATATCTCCTCCACGACACCCTATGAAAGAATTAGTTGTATCCAACCAAGGTCTTCCTAAGATAATTGGATGACCTTTCGTGGTATCCTTCGATTGAATAATCATGAAGTCCACGGGATATTCCCATGAAGATAATGTGACCAGGATGTGACCTAAAATCCCAATAGGTTTGACAGTTGTTCTATCAGCAAGTTCGAGAACTGTGGGAGTAGGGCGAAGGAGATGGATCAAATGTAACCACTCAATAGTATTGATGGTCATTATGTTAATAGCTGCACCCAAATATACTAAAGTATTACCAACATAAATATTATTGATAGATACAGTTACTATTGGATTTCTCGAGTTGGCATACTTCACAATTTTAGGTGATTTAGAAATATAATCTGATAACTATCCCACGAGATGTATAGTAAGGGGATCTTTTTGTTTCTGACCAGGTTTCTTAATGGAAAGTTCCCTCATGGTTTTCACATAGATTGGAACATCCCTTATTTCTTGTAATAGTGGAATCTTAACAAAAACATTTCTCAACTCATTCATGATATCAAACTCAGTTCGAACAAATGGTTTTTCAATAATCAACCTCTCAGGAAAAGGAGGTGTTCGAGGAATCTGAGTTTGTATAGTTTGTTGAGGATTAGATAATTGATTTTTCGGAATAATGACATATTCCAAGGTTTCTTCATTCAGTAATTCATCAGGATTTTCCTCCTCTTCCTCTTGAATAATAATGGTAGGAGATGTCCTTCTTATTGGTGGAGTTTTATTTAACACCTTCCCAAATCTCAAATGAATTTCTTGTATGGGAATGGGAGCAATGGTGTAAGTTGGAATGTTTTGAAAATCAACATTATGGAGAGGCTGAGATGGTCTATTATTAGGATTTGGAATGGGTTCATCAGGTAATATGGTAGGTCGAGGAGGGTTATGAGTACAAAATTGTTGTGAGTTTTGTGGAATTGGTGTTAGTGGTGGTCGAATAAATCTAGGTAATAGTTGCTACATATTAGGAGGGTACTGAGTATTTGGGTTTGGAGGCATTGGTACTGCAGGTTGTTGATTACTTCCATAATTATGCCCTCACCAATCCCAAGGTTGTGGAGTAGATACATTATGTGGTGGCCAATTTGGCCAATTCCACTGTTGTTGTTGAGGTTGTTGTTGTTGAAAAAGGGGGTAATAACTAGAAGTTTGTGGGGTTGGATCCTGATACATGTTTTGATTCCTAGATTGCCATGGCCTCCTAGCTAGATATGATGATTCTGGAGCCTCCCCTCCCTTGTATATATCTTGTAACCCAGGTAATGATGGGAAATCCTCTGTTGCATGGTTATCAGTGCAAATTCCACATACGGAAATATTATCCAAAGGACATTCCCACCGAGGATGTCTTTTCCTACATCTGGGACAATATATGCCTAATACAAGGTCTTCATCTTCCTACTTTTTCTTAATTTTAAGAGTGTCTAACTGAGATCCAATGGTACTAAGGATATTAGTTTTGAAATTTTCCAGAAGATTGCCTAGTTTACTCCTGGTAACTCCTCCAAAGGTAGTGGCTTTAGTGTTTCTATTAAGAGGTTCTCTCACACTCTTTATTGTTTTCCCCTTAATTCTCGAATAGTTTCTACATAACTCACTAATTTCTTCGAAGGTTTTTTGGTAGATTTCCCCTAAAGCCATTAGATTAAGAGTATCTATATATTCTTCCAAAATCCCTTTTAAGAAAAGAGTTTTGATGGCTTCATCTTGGAGACTATTATATTTGGATTTCTGGAGAATATATATAAACCTTTCCAGGAAATCCTCGAGACTCTCTTCATCATGTTGTTGCATTTTTAAAATATCGTTTCAAGAATCCTTGGGTCTACAGTAGTCTTGGTATTTCTTTAAAAATGTTTCTTTCATATCCTCCCAAGATCTAATACCGTACTCTCCTAAACCCATAAACCATCGTAATGCAGAATCATTTAGAGTTGTAGGAAACAACTTCAACTTATGTGCATCCTGTAGATAATTGTAAATTCTGCAGAGGATATCAAACTCAAAAAGGAAGACATCTGGATCTTCACTACTTTTCCCATAAAAGGTCGGTAGTGAAGAGGGTGGAATACTTTTCATATTGATATTTTGAACGAGATCCAAGATTGGGAATCCAAAGGTAGGTTCTGGTCTTGGTTCATTTTCTTCTTGTTCTTCCTCCCTATGCTCATTATGAAGTTCTTCTCCCTCTCTTCTCTCCATTTCTCTTTCATTTCTGTTAAAATATTGGCCAAAGATTGTATATGCAATTCTCTCTTTCTTCAGAGAAGGTGTGAAATCCCACCTTTCCTCTTTTGCAATGGAATTCCTTCTAACAAAATATTTATCCCCTAATTGGATAACTGGATTGTTCGAGGATCCTATTACTTCTTCTCCAATGGTTCTGGTATCTGCTTGTGAAACTATAGGATTAATGTTCTCAAGAAGGGCTTGCACTCTCTCATGATTAACTACATCAACCCAATTTGGATTACCAGGAAATTGTTTTCCAGAATGGGTGGTATCACCTAGTTTTAGAGGTGTAATCAGTGTTGATTGAAGTTCTTCAAATATTGTGTTGTCACCTTTTAGTCCAATTTAGGGTGTTTATTCTTCTAATACTATGTTCCCTTCAATAGTCTCCTCAGCTAGTTTCTCGATTTCAGTTTCTATTGCTTTTTGGGTGGAGGTTTCTCCTTTTTGTTGTTTTTTTTTAGAATACCTATCTGCAAAGGTGGTGACAGAACCCTGTCGTCCACCAAAAATAGTTTTTGGATCTTTTTCTTGTTTTGAGTTTCCCCTAAATCTACCTCTATTATCTCTATTTCTCATGAAAACATACTATAAAAAGAAACTAATAAAGTAAAGACTAAGATTGAGTTTCGGAGTAACCTGTGATAACAGATGCATAGGTTCTTACCTCTCATCTTACAGCTCCTCCTCCATCAACCTTCTAGAAAACACCATACCAAACATGTCAAAAATAATTAAAGCCAACTATCTAACTTACCTTTTGAAGAGCTCCCCGACAACAGTGCCAAAAATGTCAGGCAAATTATATCACTTTTCTAATGACCCAAAAACATTAAATTGTCAAACCAGGGTTGGTAATCTAAGAGCTACTACACTATATGTACAGGTAAGAATCTTCTAAAGACTATTCAAAAGAAGCCAAATTACTCTATCTATAAAACTTTCTACTTCCAAAATGCAGGAAAGGATATTTAACCATTAATTTCATCTATTCTATTTTAACCATCTACTGTCTACAATTAATGCTAAGAAAACCATTTAACCTATGTCAAACTAGAGAAATGTAATTTAAATACCAAACATAACTCTAAGCTATACTTCAAATCATCTAAATTATATTTTAACTTTTAATCAGAACTCCTATCCTATTCTATTATCTGTTAATTCACAATTCATCTATCAGAAATGAAAAAAGAAATGTTTTAATCTTAATCACCAAATTCTTCTTCTATCTTCTAGTCATCTACTATGTTGTGGATGCTAGTGGAGAAATACTCTATGAATCTAGATCTAAGAATAAAGATTTAAAATTCATTGTTTAAAAAGGAAATATTAAACTTCTAATTAACTGAAGTAATCATATCAGTGTTGAACAAGTATAAAACAGAGTAACTAGTGCGAAATGGGCACATAACACTAACAGTAACTCTATTCTATTTATAAATCTATTTCCTATGGAAGGGAAATCCTATGATATTGTAAGGATAAATTTAATCTACAAAATCACAACTAACTCTTAAATCCAATCCACTAATTATAAATTCAATCTAAGTCACTAACTCTACAATTTCCTTCAACCGACCTGTGTAAAGGTAAATGATAAAAACTAGCCAGACTGCATTCTGGTTTTAAACTTACAAGCTACTAAGAAAATTCATTGAAATTCAACTACCATGTGTGAATTTATCTATATTAACAAGAATTCAAATGATCCAAGCCTTATGAATTAATTTAAAACCTATTAAATTCTACCATTCACTTTCTCTATCCTATGATTCAATCTACGACTTTAGCAAATTGATGATTTGATCTACAAATCACAAAACATGGTTAGTCAAATCTATCTGCCAACTATCTATGCTCTGTGCACAGAAATTACTCTATAGAATTACTATGCCATGTGATCTAAATTATAACATAATTGAATCTAACAGTTGCATATTTAAATCATAAAACATGAAACAATTTCTACAATAATTATTTCTACAAAAACGACAATCAACATCTACTTTGTATATCTACTATAAAATGGTGAGATCATCTACCTCTCGTGGTGGGCCCTCACACAGAGACAGAGATCCCTGTTGACGTTTCAGAAAAGAACGATCTACGCTACCATATCCATTCAACAATGATTGTAAAACGATTAATCCATGTGTTCAATCTTTAACAAGACATCAATTCAGAGAGAAAACCAGTATCATTCTATTTAGCAAAAGTCTCAGTCGAATTTTTTCAAAATCAGTCGCTACCTTCACATCGGGGTAGACCCATCGTTTTATAATTTTTTTAATCGTCGTTTTTGGAATGATGATCCTCCATCTAAGCTAACTACCAACGCTAAAAATGGAAAAGCCATGGAGAGTATTAATTACATAACAAACTTAAATGGGCGATCTCATGACACGAAGTGTCATGAGATTCGCCTCAGATAACAACTTCCAGTAAATGTGTCTCTGCATACGTTCTTCTTTGAATAGGAGTCCAGCTTTGTAAGAACCTAATTTTAAATTAAGCCTAAAATACTCATAAATTTAAACAGATAAAAATTACTTCTAATTAATTTCTTTCATTCATCATATAAGTAGCATAAATTCATATAAGCAGCAGAAATCTAAATAACAACAAGCTAATAATTTTAAATAACCATTACATATTCACGAGAATGAGTACCTAAAAATACTTCTGTGTGATGCTAAATTCCCAACCTTTGAATGTCCTCCCTGCTGCTTTTCCTATTGCTCTGCCTTGCCTGTTGCTTTGACCAAACTGTGCCCCAAAACTGAGTTTTCCTCCCTGCCAACTACGAACAGAGCCTGTGCGGCTCCTTAGCTCCAGGATACTGTAAGGAATCCTGGCCCCCGTGTCGAAAACACCCAGCAAACCGGTGCCCCTGTAATAATCCTTCCCCACTACAGAACTCAAACTCTCTCCAACAAATCCTCCCCAAATCCAAGAGAACCCTCCCAAAAAAATAAGTAGAATGATAATCCCCCTTCTTTCGTAAGCCTCCTCCCCTCATATGCCTCCTTCACCGCCCTTTTCTCCTCATTTATTTCCTTATCTATACATTCATTACCTTATCCACATAGTTAATGCCTTACCCTATTATTTAATGTTTCCTTATCCTTATTTTTAATGCTTCTTATCCCCTAGTATACGTAGATCATTTAATTAGACAATTAAATTTATTAACCCTCTTAAGTTTATTACCATGTTCATTCAATGCGATAGCTAATTAAATATTTAATTAATTAATTAATCAAAATTATAACAATTAATTAATTAATAAATATTTAATTAATATTATTATGCCAATCTTTGTTTAGTTAATAACATGTTAGAAAAATTAATTACCTAATAAATTTTACTTAATAA